>OMNS01000392.1:0-12960 GCA_900303225.1 Laemonema laureysi | reverse complement strand
CATCAGAAGTGGAAGCCTGCTGAGAGGCGTGGGATCCAGAACTTGAAGCATAAACAACAAACTGCTGGATGAACGGCATCTGGAAGAGCTTGTGAGTGAGTGGACTGCTTCTGTGCTGCAAACTCCTTGTGCAACAGGCACCCGTTAGCTGTTCACTGAAGTGGAACAGCAGGGCATTGTACCACTCCATGGTCTTTCCTTTGATGGTGTAGTATTTCACGAGGGCATACGATACAATTCCACTGAACTTACTGGCTGCATGAACGCACTGTGGACTGGTGACCGAGTGGATCCCCGCTATCCTTGCCCATGCTAGAAGACAACAGACACATGGGTTGGCGAGTGCAGAGGTGATCATCTATACAGCAATCATCACTATATACTACATCACTATATTATTACAATTTGTCCTGCTCTGATGTTAAAGGGTCTCACTTTTTGGTGTGTTATCGCCACCATCTGAACAGCATGACTCAGTGCATCTAATTAGTCATAATTCTCATCTTCACAGAAACAATGGGTGTCCATGGTCCTCATAGGGAAACATTTGTATTGTTGCACAAACAGTAAGGGTCTGATATTAGCAAAACTGAAGTGAAGGGAGTGACCGCCTGGTAAGGATTGCAGAGGTTAACTCGCAGTTATTAACACTGTAAGGAAGGGGGTCAAAGCTCTTTGCTGCAGAGACAAGATACATGCTAGCCAACAAACACCTTTCAGTTTCGCAGAGGAAGGGAGTTATCTCTAGGTGCAGAATGTATACATCATATTTCCATGACATATCCCTTCTTTAGATCCGTCCGATTCAACATGCAAAGTTTGCCTATTGTTTTTTCTACAACTACATCAAGGAGCTCTAGGTCTTCCTGCTTTCTTATTTGAAAGGACATATTTCGTCTTCCCTTCTGTGTTAAGCTTTTGTAAGTCAAACTTCAAATGGTTGCATTCACTCTCTTTGCTGGCTGCATCATTCACAAACAGAGACAGGGAAGGATGAGGTGAGACAGCCCTTCAGTTGAGACAGGAACACTCAGACAGACCTCTTTAAAAATGCATTTAGCTTTGCTCACTCCAGGGGACAGGTTCAGGCTAAAAGTTGTCTGGCTGTACATGTTTTGGTGATATGCATACCCAAATATTTGCCTGTGCTTTTCATATGTGTATTGCATTGTGATTTGAGTTAGTAGTAGTTCAAGTCATCCATTTCTGTGCAGCCCTTCAGCAAAACTCCTCAAAGTTCAACATCCCCAGCATCATCCATTCTTGTCTGCAAGCGTACGCTGGCCTGAGCATTTTAATATTGAGTGGAAGAAATGCCCCAAGGATTACAGACCGCTGTTAAAAATGGGATGAGGCCTTTGCTCGGAGATAATAAATAGCAAGACAATATCGCCAGTCAGTTGCGGATACTGTGGACGATGGATAAAATAAACAGGAAGACTATTGAAATAGAAGCAGTGCAGATCATCAAAGGAAGTGAATGGGGCAGCTAAGGAGGACCAGACAGGCTGTTCTGTCTGCTCTTCCACCTGACAGCTGAATCTCACAAGAGAAAAGATGGTCGAACACCTGCAGTGCCAAATGATCCACATTCCTGTCTTTTGACAACTTTCAACCAAGAAGCCTGTTAAGCTGTGGGGATGAATATGTCTATTAATCCACTCATGCGTCTTAACGCAAAATATGCATTTTGTATGCATGATTTGTTACAGGTTTACAAAAATACAGAAATAATAATAATCTCCACTTTAATGAATTAGCATTTTATTTTATAAAGTGTAATGTGTTTTATTCTATATTATAATGTAGACCTATTATTTTCTCGATATGGCCAAAATCTTCTGTCCCGATATAGGTAATTTAATATCTCGACCACAATATCACAATATCACATGTTTTATGGTAATTCAATAAATAGTCTATATAAAATAACCACATGGTCAAGCCTATTTTTGTATACTCATGTGTGAATAAAATACTTAACAAGTTAAGAGCAAAATGAACACAACAGTTTCAAGTGAAACTATAGAGAAAAATAAATAAATATAGGCCTAGACTATAATATGAAAATCTAAAACGTTTCGAGTATAGTAGCAATTAGAGCTGGGAGATATGGACAAAATCAAATATCAAAAAGCAGGCTATGTTCCTGCAATAAAGGAGGCTGCAGTTTCAGGACCGAAATTCTTGGACCGCATTTCTAGGACCCTATTTTTTGTTTTGTTTTTTTAAAACATAATTTTCCCTTCTTGGATTTTTGTATGCATCTTGAAAAAAAAAAGACAGACACAGATCATACATGATTTTATCATCTTTTGAATGTTGTGCATGATGTGCAGCTAGATAAGATAAGATAAGACGTCTAGTTGGACATGCCAAAATCGCGCTACGGTTTCATGAGACAAATAAACAAACAGGCTGGCTGGACAAGTATCCAATTCAAAACACCAGCATTGTTTTTAACGTCAAACAAATAAAACTTAAATCACATTCAGTTCTCACACTCTGGTCGTCGTCCATCTTGTCCATGGGTCGCGACGGCAGTGTCACGAAACCCCTGGGTCCTCGGAGCGCGGTCCTGAGACTGCAGAAACATGCTTCTCAAAGCGGCGCATGGAAATCACCACCGGGAAGTTGCATGTAGTTGCATCCTGGTTGCCTCTCGGACAAAACGACAACAACAGTCTCTAGTACCCATGCTACACGTTCATGCCGGGCACCTTTGCTATTAACTTGGAAACATGTTTCGCAACGGTCAGCTTGGACCGAGGACTACGCCTCGAACAAATGTGTGGAAATACTTTGTGTTTAGTGAGAGGAAAGATCAGAGCTCCTGTGTGGTGGATTTCTGCACCACTGTCGTGCCAGGCAAGAACACCGCGCACCTAAGACGGCATCTGCAGCTGAAACACCCGGACATTTATGCGACGGTAGTTACTCATCTTTCTTAATCGTGCAAATATAAGTGTGTTCACCATTGACCATTTCTGAAAACATATTGTTAAATAGACTTGGGGACACATTCCCGATGTGTTAGCCAGTAAGCTAACAGCCACTGGTTACTAGGTTTACAATGTATTGATGAGGTTTTGAGTTGGTGGGGTGTACGTCAAGTTCATAGAGGATGTGGTGTAATGGTGAAACGTTTAGGATGCTTTCGATTAATAGTTAATGACCTACATTTTTACATCACATTGTCTATTCAGTCGACTTTTTTTTATTTATTGCGTGGCGCCTTTATAGCTGCAACTACGGTAAACAACGCCACCGCTTGGATAGCCAAACGGGCCTACGCTTATTTTATAATTTATGGCCGACACTCCAATAATAACGCATTTCAAACTGCATGTCCGTCTTAGCCATTTCATACATTCTGTGATATGTATAGGAAATATTACCACATAATTAATCATTTCGGCGAAAATGGGAAGATTTGGTATGATTTCCCAGTAGCATGGATGTATAATGAGCTCAAGCCATTGATGTACAACAACCGGAAATACGGGTAACTCTCCATGCATGGCCGGAAGTACAATGTCAGGTTCTAGGGATACGTAGTACTAACCATGGATGTATTATAAGAACTTTCATTTACATGTATAATATATTGCTTTAACTGCAAATAAGCTTTTGCTTGGCAGTAGAACAAAACCACATTGGAAACTTTTCCAGCCCAGCCAGAGTGTGATTTTAGGGTTAGGGTTCTTTATATGTGTGACTTTTATAATAGATGATCCTAACCTAATCATCTTTCTTGACAGCTCCCTCGTGATGGTGTCAGAGCCTCAGCAAGGAAAACTTCAGATTTACCTTCCCTCCAGTTGCCTGGTAACACAACAGACAGTCTGAGGAAGACCTTTAAGAAGAAGCTGAACTCAATCATGGATTCATTGCTGAAGTCCACTGTGTCGGAGATCACCAATGCCTTTGATACTGTCACATTCGACCATCAAATGGTGATGAAGCAGAAAATAGAGGAAATTTCCATGCTGCGATTAAAACTGGAGAAGGCTGAGAAGAAATTGCGAGAACAAAATGGGATGTGGGACCAGAAGGGTAACACCTCCGGACAAATGATGCCTGAGATAACTGTTGACGGTACAAATGTCAAGAATAAAATAAGCTAAAATATTTCCTTAATTCACTGTGCAGAGCGATGAATTCTATTCCTGACCTCTTGATGTGTTTCAGGCAGACCTGTTTAACGCATGCCTGTACCCTGTATTCATAAACTAATTTCCATTCAGATTTCCTATATAGATGTGTCCCAACTATGATGATGACGGATGGTCTTATTTTGCCTGCTTGTACAGTACCCGACGACTGGTGTGCTCCCCTGGGCTGTGAGAATGTTGTGGACCAGACTCCCTCCACCAGTTACTCCACCAGAGAGACCCAAAGCAGTTCCCTGTGCTCCTTGTCAGTGTCCCTGTGGCGCTTGCCGGACATCAAACAAGAGGTTTGTGTGTAAAACTAAATATTTAATTCAGAGGTGGAATAGACAGAGGCTGAAGTGAAGCCCAATCATATACTTGCCATTTGGCGTGTTTGAAATTAATTGCGTATTCAAATATTCTGTGCATTCCAGGTGCAGGATGATGGCTACCAGCTTGACAGTTCTTTGAGCGGTGAGTACTGTAAATACTCAGCATGTGCATTTTACTTCATTCACACATTGACACTTACATATGGTCACACCCACACTGCAAATGATTGTAGTTGTGGTGTGACAGCTTTGCTGTCTTGCTTCCTAACTATTGTAGGTCAGCTTTTCACGATAAAAACAATGTTAGAAATGAACTACAGACCCAAATACTGAACATATATAGATATTTAAAGTTGGCCTGTAAGCATATCACTGAGCCTTGATAAACCTTGTTTTAACCTTGTTTTATTGCTCATACATGGCAGTGGCGTCGTGCTTGCAGCTATTCTCCAGTTTACTAGCAATAAGCAGGTGCTCAGGACTTATTCACATACAACCTATTTGCATGCTTTAGTTCAATTAAAGGATAACTTCGGGATTTTGCAACCTGGACCCTATTTTCCCATCAAGTGACTAATGTGGACAACATTTTTTGAAATTGGTCCGGTATTGAGCGAGAACGTTTCAGCCGCAAAACGCCAGTGCCCCTTCAATGCATGTCCTCTAAAAGTGCTTGTTTTTACCACTGACAGGCTCAGATTGTTATTATAAGTGTCAAGTGTTAACATTATGGAAAGGATCCCTACAGAAAAATAAAACCTTTTTCCTTTACCTTTCGCTTCTCCGGTCTGTTTGTTTTTGTGTCTAACCAAGTCTTGCTCAAGGAGAAGTCTTGCTGTGTCCAGCTCAACCAACATCTAATCTTTTAGAAGGAATTAGCTGTTGTCACCTTTGCAGAATACTTAATTTGCATGTGGCTGATTCACCAGTCAGGTTTGTTTCCATTTGGGTCTCAAAACGTATAGCAAGTAAAATAACAGAAAACATTTTAGCGCTAGTCTCATCAGACAATGTTAGCGTGTAGTTTGTTTACATGGCCACTAGAAACCCTGGTTGTAACATGGTTACTGCGGTAACCAGTTATAACCGCCATCATGTAAACGCCAAAGCCTGGTTACGAAACCCAGTTTCTTCTCAAATGTACTCATTCTATCGACACATCCCAAAAAATGCAAGCTTCAGCGATAACAAGGTGGATGTGGAGAAAGAACCCTAACCTTGAACACCCATTGTTGTTGCAACAGGTCCGTGTCCGGATGAAGGCCCACAACGCAAGTTTGAACACACCAAGGAACAAAAGAAGCCTTTGTCGGGCCCAAAACACCGCCGGCCACGTAGTGTTAGGCCAACTCAAAATCTAAAAGGATCAACCAAGCCTAAGTCTGGACAGCCAATTTTTGCGCCTATGAGGTCCAATGAGAGACTTCCTCGCACAGAGAAGGTAAATAAGGAGGTCACACACAGAAAAAAGAAAAAAAACAGCCCAGCTATTAAAGCAGAACCTGAGAAAATGGAAGAAATCAGCGAGGACCGGACCTATCCGTGTAAGTTCTGCTCTAAAGTCTTCGACACAGAGTTCGGCCGCAGTGTTCACACAAGGTCACATAAGAAGTGCACAGGTTGTAATAAGATGTTCCAATTCCCAAGCTACCTTCGTTCGCACGTAAAAACCTGTGTAAAGTTCAAGAAAACACACTCTTTAGACATTGATAATTCCAGAAAAAAAGACAAGCATTCTCTCGGAGAAGACAAAGCCATTTTATCCATCAGAAGGCAGCACTCCACCAGGAATCGCAAATGTAAAAAACGTGGGTCTGTTGTTCCCACCAAGAATACAGCTTACCTCCCAAAAAGGGACAAGGCATTTCCCTGTACGAATTGTCACAAGAGGTTTTGTTCCATCGTTTGGCTCCAAAATCACACTTCAAAACATTTAGCTTGCACCAAATGCCCCAAGGTATTCTGCACAAAAGATTTTCTACAAAAGCACATTTACAAAGTTCACACCCAAAATCTGAATGAAAGGTTGGAGCCTTTAGATGCTGTTGATAGTGAATTGGCTGCCATTTCATCCAATGAAAAACTAAGTAAATTTGGTGTTGTTTCATCCAAGGAAAAACAAAGTCAGTTGGAGGCTGTTTCATCCAAAGAAAAACAAAGTCAGTTGGAGGCTGTTTCATCCAAGGAAAAACAAAGTCAGTTGGAGGCTGTTTCATCCATGGAAAAACATAGTGAGTTGGAGGCTGTTTCATCCAAGGAAAAACAAAGTCAGTTGGAGGCTGTTTCATCCAAGGAAAAACAAAGTGAGTTGGAGGCTGTTTCATCCAAGGAAAAACATAGTGAGTTGGAGGCTGTTTCATCCAAGGAAAAACAAAGTGAGTTGGAGGCTGTTTCATCCAAGGAAAAACAAAGTGAATTGCGGGCTGTTTCATCCAAGGAAAAACATAGTGAGTTGGAGGCTGTTTCATCCAAGGAAAAACAAAGTGAGTTGGAGGCTGTTTCATCCAAGGAAAAACAAAGCTCTGTAGATGACAGTAACAATGTGTTGGGGTAGTGGTACAGTTTTAGTGGGGTTGGCAGTGGGCTTAGTGGTGGGCATAGTAGTGGTGGGTTCAGGTTCAGATCAGGTGTTCCTGTGTTCTGAGGTGGTGGCTGTAGTTAACATTTAATCCTCTGTAAGACGGCTTATTCCAAATGTAAGCACCAATCCTATATGGTTCTTTTGACACTAGTTTCAGAAACCCACAAAGAAAGTTGTTTTTGCAATTGGCAATTTAGTGTAAAAAAAAAAGCACAAACATATGTTTGGTGCCTTAATACAATTGAAATTGTAATTGGGTGTCACTGGTACTCAAAGTAGCTGACCCCTGAGGTTTAATAACAACTTCATTTCTCAGAACACAATGTCCCTATGTCCTGGAATTTATCAAATTGGTTATCAAAGCAGTTGAGGAAATATGAGTAAAGAATGATTTTTAGATGTTTTTGTTTTCAAGAATACATCAGTAATTGTATGCCGTTTTTGAACGCAAGATATTTCTCATTGTCCAGAAAGTTAATCTTGGTTTCTGTTTTAACTTTATTTTAATTAAATTTTTTTTTTTTTTTTAAGAAGTACGGTACCGAAAATATAAGCAAATATTAGCTTGTCTTGTTATTCTGAAAATGTTCTATTGTTTCCACAATGTTTTCTTTTGTCATTTACACCGCCTCATTGCTTAATTAAAATGCGTTAGTTTCTTCGTATGCGTGTTTTGTCATTCAATAATTAAGTGCGCCCATAATAACTTCTCACCCTATCAACAATTTAAATGGAAGTCTCGCATAAAACCTTGAGTACGCTTCAGGTCGTGTCATCAGCTCTTACTTTCTATCGCGAGATTTGTGATGGCTGGCACAACATCACCTCAGACCCTCTACATACAGCTCCTGCCGACGGGCTAGCTGTAGCGAAACGACGGAACACCGCTTCAATTGTGCATGATAAGATGAGTAGCCTGTGTTCATGAAGACCACTAAAGGAAATGCCGTTGTATGTATTTTTAAAAAAGCCATTGGGCACAGTCATTAGCTTTTGTATGTTAGTCTGACATATAGCCGCCGCTAGCTCGAACGAAAATACCTGCTACGCTTCGTTGGCTCCCTTGTTTACACGTTAGCTGGCTGTAATGCATGTGCTTACATGCGATATAAGGCCACTCTAGATCGTTTAATCCTCAGCGTGAATGTATTGTGGTATTCTTTGAACGCCTATAGGATGGATGTTGACAGTAAATGCACCGACTATTGTTGGGCGAGCTAACCATAGCTGTTGAGCTAAAGCTGCTTGCTGGTATCGTTGGTATTGATCGACGTGCGTGTGTCCAGATGTTGGCGGCCGGTCCAGACTCCGCACCTCAGAGATGCATGTGACGCAGCTGCTGTATTTGGTGTTTGACAAGTGTGTGCCTCTCATTTTGACATCTCATGGCAATTCGTGAACGACAGGATTGACGGGTCTACGTGCGTTGACGTCCACCCACAAACCCGTTTCCCGTGGAGACCCTCAACTTAAAACCGGTCACTTTTTGTTTTATAATATTACTATCATTGAAACAAAGAACAATGGAGTCCGTGAGGACCGCCTTCCATGCTCAACTGGCCACCGTCATGGACTCGTTGTTGGCAGCCGCTGTGTGCGAGATTGCCAAGATTTTTGAGAGCAGCCTGTGTGAGCAGCAGGCAGAGCTGGCGCACAAGGGAGAGGAGATCTCTCTGCTTCGGGGAAAGCTGGAACACGCAGAAAAGAGGCTGAAGGTAAAGGGTGGAGGAGGTTCGGATGAGGAAGGGGCAGCAGAAGGAGACGGCTACCTGAGGCCGAGGCAGAGCATGGCAGGTGCAGGTAAGCGCTCCGCATCCCAAGCACATGATGTAGGCTAGGAGTACCAGTGGAAAACCATACTGGTTCACAACAAAGCCGTTCTTCCTCACTCTGTACAGCACCGGCTCCTGCTAAGGACGTGTCCTCTCAGTCGGACCCGGCCGAAGGGCTCGCTCAGAGTCTGCGCCGCCTCAAAGAAGAGACCACAGGCCAAGACACGGCCTCTGTCAAGCATGAGGTCAGTGCTGTGCTGTATGGTGTTTCTAAAGAGCACCAGTCCAGTGTACAGGTATGCGTGTCATTGAGGTTATGAAATGGTTGGTTTTCCTGCATCTCTCTGACCTACCGCTGCCTGTTTCATGCAGCATGCCGGATCACGGCCCACCCCAGGGTCTGTGGCCACCTCAGAGGGAAGGCTTGCTGCTGGGGAGCAGAGACATGTGGACCCGCTGTCGGCCACACAGGCCAAGGCTAAATGTATGAATGGACATTCATCAGACTCATGTGTTACTCACTGTTAAGTAAAGGTGTTGGAACACGGTTGCATCTCTAGGTTTATACTGTCCGTGTATTTGCCTAATTGTCAATAGCTGTAACAAGCCGTGCTTTTTGTGTTGCAGTATCTCATTGGGATCAGGGTAGTCGTAGTGCTGACCACAGGCCCCTCCAAGAGCAGACCTCTCCCCCTTTCCTCTCCATCTCCCAGAGTGGACGCTGTTCGCCCAGGCCAGACCCCAGCTTAGCCCAGCCAGGCGAGTGGCTTCCCGGGCTGGACGCGGGTCGGGGCGGCGTGTCTGCTATGGAGACTCTCCAGGCGGAGAGCAGAGGCTGCTCTGGCCCTGCCAGTGGCAGCACTGGGACGGACGCGCCCTGCTTCCGGCCGGGCTTTGGTTCCGATGAGACTAGCAATGAGGACGATGATTCCTCCTTCCCTTTCCTGGACCAGGAGCCCGAAAACCAGAACTCCAATCAGAATCAGCCGCAAGGTCAGGTGGCGGGGCAGAGAGAGAACCGGCAGGACCAGCCCGGCGCCTCACCGTGGAGAGCCAGGGACGACCGGGCCGGGAGGGGACCCATTGCCCAGACCCGGCGCGCTGCCTCCTTCGCCAACAGGGACCCCCTCCGACCCCAGTCCAACGCACAGCCGCACGCCCTCCGGCACCCGCACGCTCTCGGCCCTCCGGCTGCCAGCGGGGGGAACGGGCGCCCCTACACCTGCCCGTACTGCACCAAGTGCTTCACGTACCCCTCGCACCAGCGCCGCCACCTGTTGCGCCACACCGGAGTCCGGCTGCACCCCTGCCAGTTCTGCGACAAGAGCTTCCTCACCCCCTCGGAGCTCACGGTGCACACGCGCACCCACACAGGGGAGCGGCCGTTTGGCTGCGCTCAGTGCGGCAAGAGGTTTGCCCGCAGCGGGAACCTGAGGGCCCACCAGCGGGACGTGCACATGGGCAAGAGGCCCTTCGCCTGCACCGAGTGTGGCAAGCGCTTCGCCCATCGGGGCAACCTGAGGGTGCACAACCACAGAGTCCACCAGGGGGACCCCTACTACATGGATGAGCAGCCAGAACCGGACATGAGCACCAATGCCATTTGAAAAAAAACTTAAATTGTTTTGTTTCATGAATTAATCGAATTAAAAACACGTCTGATTTGGATAGGCTAAATGTTTTTATTTAAATTTTCTTTTTCCAGCATTTCACTCCGTATCAAAACTACTGTACGAGATGCTATACAAAGGAAAAGTTTGGGCCTGTGGTGTTTGTCCAAACCAACACGCATGCGTCATACACGTCTTTAGACGTGGCTTCGAGAAGGGATGATGCCCCCTGTTGGTCAAGTTCATCTCTGCTGATCTATGCATTTCACTGCACTGTAAATTACTTTTTCATACGTGTCCATTAAAGGGAAGTACTACTATAGCTGTTTTTTCTTCTCTTTCTTTTGTTCTGTTTCCTAGGATTATTTCTCAATCTGTTCGCTATCGGTGATGACGAATGTGTAACACAATCTGCAGACTTTCTGAACTTTTCTTGACATGAGAAGGAGGAAATACGAGTCGAGTCACCCAACCAAGCGGTAAACCAGTCAGGGGTCAAAGTCAAGAGGGACGTTATGTGTCACGTGGCACATTTTGGCTCCCAGGCGTGTTCATACTGACTGTATTGTGGAATGAAAAAGGACAATTTGATACTAAGATAAATTAATTGTGGTTTTCCTAAGCACTTTTCCTATTGCTAAATGTTTTTTTTATGATGTTGAAGAATCAGCCAAACGATATTTTCTACTCGGTGAAATTATCCCGGTACGTTTCTAAAGAAATCTCGTGGTGTTGTTACGCTCACATAGATCACCACCAGGGGGCAGCATTGCTGCGTAGTTGAGAATCATGTCAACACTGAACGCGCACTCGAATGCTTTTTATTGTGCATGTGCCCGATATTCCTCACTATTTTCCTCTGTAGTATGCTTTTATTTTCCTGCTGCGTTCACGGGGCTGCCTTGTAAAACGAACCTTTTTTTCTGCCAGTGAAACGAAGTCATTCAGTGAGCAAAGCGAATTTTATTGCAAACATTTTGTGTGTGAAAGTGGAATTTGTTATTGTTTTGTGTTAACCACTTATTTAGCCAGATGTGGTTTTATTTATTAATGATCGGTTATTAAATGCATTGCATTCTCAGTCGTCTCCATCCTTGTCGGCCACGTCGCCTGATTGGTCAATCTAGTCAATAGGTCCATGTAGGTCAATAGGTCCAACACAGGCTGTAGGTCGATGGCACGTTTGTCCCTGTCTCCTGCTCACACACACACATGAACAATCTCTTCTGCTGAGCAGGGTTTGGACAAAGCTGGACAAATTCCCAAGGCTGCTGAGTCTGGCGTTTGCTCATTGAAACATTACATCCTTTGACCTGCCGGCGACCTCCCCTACCCCCAAGGTCACCCGTCTCTCTCCGTCTCCTTCATGGGAGATGAACAGGCTGTTTTAGCAAGCGTGCAGCATATGGTCCTCCATGCATCACACCGGCAGTGTGTGCATAAGACCTTGGGCGCGCTCTGGTTCTATATGTGGAGCCCGGCAGTAAATATACCCTGCATGGGTGATGCTGAACACACACAGTCGCCGCTTGTAACCCTTGCCTTCTATGTTGGAGTCAGCAGTCAGATGAGTGTGTGTAGCAAGATGAGAAACCTTGAGAAGAGGCTGGAGGCAGTTATGGAGTCAGGCAGTGTTCTAGATTTGAGTGTGGATAAGTTGTGTCGGTGCATGTGTTGGTAGGCTGAGCGGCTTGGTGTGTTTATTTGGTAACGTGTGTAATCTCCTAAGCAGCTTTGCACTTTGAGAACAACAAATGAACAGTCGCCCGTCTCATCATCTCACCGCTGTTGAGACTAGACATGTGTTTTTAGTACCAGAAAGCTATTGTTGGACAGTAGATGAATAAACATGCATCGTAACCCAATAATACATCCGTTAGGGTTGGGTGTTGAAGGTATAATGGAGGCCCCCCACCATTGTTCCCCTCAATATGATTGGGAGTACCATTGCAGGACCAGAACATACTTCATACTTCTCTTTTGCTACTGAACTCCAGTCACACATGAGGCCCAAGCTGCCATAATACCTCCACCTCCCTGGCCGGGTACCGACAGCACCAGTCACTGTTTATTAGCGGGCCAATCATGTTATTGCTCTGTGATACAGCTGGGATTATGGTTCTAATGAGCTGTTTACCGTTAGTGTCGCCCTGTCCGCAGTTCACGTCTCTGATCCCTCAGGCTGTTGCTGGACAATAAGGGTTTTCCTCTCCTCCTCCAACACCCCAGAGGAGTGATTCCATCCCCAATAAGTCGCCGGCCTCCAACCAACAGACTGTAGCCCAACACGAAGCTGTGGGATTTCTGTTGAACAGTGTGTTTGTACTCCTCGCGTATGCAGGATGGTTTTTGTCCTTTTTGTCCGACTGTGAAGGTGTTAGTCTTGACGGGGGGGTTTATCGGGGGTGTAAGGGGCTGTTTTATGGGGCCTTTTGAGCTTCTGTCAGCATAGGACCTCATAGGGGTCCAGCATCGGCCCCAGGGCTGTCCATAATTTACCCGGGCGCCTCC
>OMNS01000390.1:0-13881 GCA_900303225.1 Laemonema laureysi | reverse complement strand
CACACACACACACACACACACACACACACACACACACACACACACACACACACACACACACACACACACACACACACACACACACACACACCTGTGTCGCAAGACAAGCTTTCCTCGCCGTTACACATACAAAGCAGCAGGCTTTGGAGGTGTAAGCCGCATAAAAATAATGACAAAGTCCTTCAGTTGATATCACAGCTTTAATCCTGGGGGCCGCCAGGCTCCATGTGTGAGCTAAACACCTCGGCTCTAATCAGTAACAGAAGCCTCTGGACAGAAGGACTGTAAACCGTTGGATAGGCTTGTCCTGGAACCAGACTCAACTCATTCTCATAACCCCAGACTTCTTGTTTAGCATCTGGACACTATTAATGACCGTTTAACTGCGCTCTGATTCTCTTTGTTTTTCTTGTACAATGTTTTTGGGTCAGTACTGGAAATCTTTTTACATGCTATGCCTTGACAAGTAAAATAAGCACAGCCATTATTGGCAACATGTTGATTATTTTTGCCATTTGTTAGCTTGTTGTGATAGTTTGTTGCCTGCATTTTTTGGGTTGTTTTGAAGCGGAACAAATGAAGTCAATGGAAAACGCAGCAAATGGTTTGTGGAGTAGAGTATAAACGTTCTGGTCATTAAAAGTCATAATGTATTGATGGCAGAGGAAAAGAAAAACTGAGGAAAAGAAAAGCTTTTTTTCCACCCACTGCCTGGTTGAAAGCAACGCTGGCTGCTTCGACAATGAATAACACAGTGGTGAGGGGGCAGGTGAGGCTCGGAGCTATTACACATCAATCACTGGCCGGGAACCTCTGAAAGATACCAGCTGTCTTAATGGAAAAGAGAAGGCGGGGGTATTGGCTGGAGAGAGTTTAGGGAATTGGGGGGTAGGGGGGGTTCTCTGCCACTGGCACCTAATCCACCATTTACATTACTGCACTAGAGTCAAGGGCTAGCAGCCAGCGGCCCCACACTCAAATACAGCTTTCTGATGGCTGTTTAAATGGGACCTTTGGCCTGAAAAAAAACCACCACACAGTTTGTGACTTGATTAACACATCATCCCCCACAATGGCCACACCACAGGATTGTGTTACTAACCACTGCTGTTCTCTCTTCATCCAAAAGGCTTTCTTAAAAAAAAAAAAAAAAGGAGCTATGTTTTATTCATTCAATCACTCCCACATGTACCACGTTCATCTCGCTAGTTGAAAATAAATCCTGTCGAAGGATCAACATCGAAATTTGTATGAGTTGCTTTGTTCCTTTTTGAAATTTTTGTAATTAATTATCTGGGCTATGAATGTAACTTTTAAGCCTAGCATATTATCAAAAAACTAAACTAGACTAACAAGAAGAAAGGTCTGCATTTGCACACATAACTCTAGTACAATAACAATCTTCGTGAACTCTTTTTTGGAGGCAAGATTTAAAAGTCATTCATGGTACCTTCAATCAGAGAATTATGAAGTAGCAGAATGTGATTGGCAAGGGTTTAGCCGAGGCTTTGCAAAAGGGATTGAATCAAATACTTGCATTAATGTAGATTAGAGGAGAACAATATTAGCATGAATACATACAGGGTTATTAACAAAGAGGGGGCGACTCGAATTGATCTGAATAAACCAGGCGCACTCTCAGCAGTGTGTGGTGCCTGGATGGAGGCTTTCCCCTCAGCTCCAATCCATTACTCAGTAAGATCTAATCTAAGTTGCCATCCAAGCCCCTCAGAAACAACAGCCCACTGAAAGGCTCAGCTGGAGGCAGAGAGGGGTGGGGGGAGGCCAATTCATAAGGGCTTCTCTGTTTTGTCTTACCTGGTGAAATCATAGCACGCCTTTATTCTCTGAGCCCCTCTCTATGCTTGCTTTCCCTCGTGACTAACAGGGCAAAGACACTTGTCTGCTCCACTTGTTTCTGCAATTCACTGATGAGTAACCACAGCTTTTCGCTCTGCCAAAGCTGTGTTCACAAAGGCTCTATTTTTAAACCTGAATTCTGGATTGGTTGAGTACATGTGTGCTGAAACCAGCCTTAAAAGAAAATGTCTACAACGGAGTCTTGTGCAATAATGACACATTTATGAACAATGAACTGCCATTGTCTCGAATGTTTTCCCTACAATGCCAGCATTATCTTTCGGCAAACTATGATTCTTCACTTTTTGTCTGCAATCCATAACTCAACATGGCAAATTTCTACCTCTGTAAAGAAAATGATATCCAGCATGCATGGTCAATACAAGCAATTAGAATGAACTGGCCCTAAGACCTATAAATCTCTAATGTAAACCCTTGGTATCCAGTAGTCCGGTGTTCTCCAGGGGAGGCTGCTCTACATGCCAAAATGTCTATTATCTACAAGGGCTGTGAGTAGGGACATGTCACAGCTTCTAATACCCGCTACAGCGACACAACAAAGCATGCCATGCTTTTCCTGGCTGGACTTGAGCTGAGGGCCATTGCAACTCCTCTGGCTGTTTCATAGGGCATTATGTTTTGACACAGCTCCTGGGGGATATGGCAGGTTGCTCATTGTCACATTTTCCCTACCACTAAAGTATGTCATTTTGAGAAAATGCAATCACAGGCCACTGGAGATAAGCTTCCAGTATGGAGTATAATATTAAGTATTGAATATAATTATTAAGTATTAAGCTGAAGTGGCCAAAACTAGAGGCATGAAGGTTGCATTATCAGGAATCTGACACTCAAAACTGTTTTATTATTTTAATTGAAATGTAGGCCTTGTAGCTGCTCAAAAATGTTTTCTAATATCTTTTTACCGCGAAAAACCGATAATGCATGTTTATAATGAATATTTCCAGTTACAGTGCATTTTCTCTAAAATCATGCTGGTCAGGCAACGCAGAAATACACCAAAAGATACACCTTTACCTGGACTGACAAGTTGTGCATCATATGAATAATATTTAATTTCAACATGGAAAACAAAGCAAATGAGATCTACTGTCAAATTTTGTAAAATACTGTGATTTCATACCCAATCTTAATTTTGCCTCTCTGTTAACAATGGTAGCACTCTTGAAATATTACTATTTAAGAATTCAATCATGTATCACTACAAGTGATCTTCAACAATCAAATGGCCGCTCACATCCCTGAGCTGCCCATCAGCTTAATGGGCCTATCCATCAATCCAGTTCCAACGAGCAGTCAAATGAGGATTGTTGAAAGGGGAGAATGTATTCAATATGGCCGACACCCTGCAGCGATTCTAATCACCTTGCCATTTAGAATGATATGCTGACACACAACACAACCAGTGTAAATAGATTACAGTGAAGGGTAAGACAGCCCAGAAGTTTCATACTGACAACATCGATACAGAAAAGTGTCTTTAAGGAGTAACAAAGCCATTAGGTCAGCATAAAAACCCTAAATTATTTAGCTATACGGTTGCACGCTCCATTCTAGTCCCTAAGCAGATGGTCTGGGTGCTGGGATGAGGGATAACAACAATCCCTTCATTGAAAAGTATGCAACTGGCCAGAAACACATCCACTCACCGATACCACAGGATGGCATTACCTTTAATTAGGGAGGGCTTTTGTTTCAGACACAGACACCTCTTTTGCGACCACTAAACACCATCTTACCGGTCATTATGACTTAAACATAAATAAAATAAAAACAATACGAGCATCACTGGTCACTGGTCATCTCAGTGTAACAGCCTCTTTTGTTCCTTGGCTTACACATCCAACACTATAACTCAAACGTCAATGTGTAAACACTGCAAATAGACACTGTCCTGTGAACGCTCTCCTGTGGAAGATGTGTTTGTTCAGGGAAGAGGAGGACATAGAGCACAGCCGGGGGGAGGTGATTGGGGGCGCATATTCTGTGTGGCGTTTAGCCTCGTCAGCGCCCACCTCTGATCACAGGAGGGAGGGAAAGAATACCATGCAGTGTTCGCAAAATTTACCACCAGTCTTTTAGAAACACACATTTAGAAAAACTGATTCCAATAATGAATCACATATTGATACAAAACGACACACACAAATAAAAACAGGCCCTGGCTACAACATAGTACTACCCTATGGCGTTGTATTGCCATGGGGTGGTAGAGAAAAAAAAGCTGTTTGAACAAGAAGCATCTGAGCTCACAGCTACCATATCAGAGACAGCTCATAAAACATGCAGTGACTTGGACCGGGGCCTCTTAGAGCAGGGAGGTTTAAGTCTGTCCAGCACATGGTCACAAACACGCAGGTAGCCCCTAAAGAGACCCTCTTATTCATTTTTAAACAAGGTCATTCTGCATGAGGAGCATGTACCACACAACACATGGGATTCAAGAATTCTATCAAGTACATTTTGGCAACAACAGAAACGTTTCAATAATATAGCACACAGAGCACAGAACAATGGGATTTTGGGCAAGTTGGAGCGCAGTGGTAACAGTAGCAACCCCACGGATTAAGTACAACCGTTCATGTGTGAAATGCAGACTTGATCCCTGACTGATAGTGTGCTTTGCCTCTAGCTAACACAGACTGATTTTCCCCCTCCTCCTCCTCCTTTTCATAATTCCAAACAACTGTAATATATTAGATCACATAATGCATGCTTGGCTGTGCAACAACAATACCCCAGCAAAAGCACTTTGCGACACATCACAACATGGCCTCAGCCAGAGATACGCTGCTCATCTTCTATTTAAACCAAAGGTAGATACAGCCAGCTCCTGGGCTCTGTTGCAGCCAATGAACCACAGATATTTTTGGAATGTTAATGTTAAGCT
Organism: Laemonema laureysi; assembly: GCA_900303225.1. NCBI lineage: Eukaryota > Metazoa > Chordata > Actinopteri > Gadiformes > Moridae > Laemonema > Laemonema laureysi. The sequence continues at coordinate 9,110 of OMNS01000390.1, read as the reverse complement.
TCGACCATGGCTGCCTGAATTCACCAGATTCCTCCTCTCAGTCGTCCATAGGCTGCAATGACAACACTATTTGGAATGAATAACATTAGCATTTAATTTAGTCAAAAGACATTGTATTTTACCATGTCCCTTTCTGTTTATGAATTGGATATTTAAACAGAAATCATTAGATCTGTACAATGAAGTGCGATGGTAGACGTGAGCTCCCCGGCCTCTTTAACAGCACTCCATTAGCACAGTTATGCGACACAATCGTTGACTAATCCCTTGTCTCTATTGTGTGTAAGCACACCATATGCTGCGCTTATGCATAGGAAATCAGCCCCCAGTGTCTCCACTGTCGCAACGCCACGGTGAGTGGAAAATATGGGAGGGGAGGTCTGCGGACAGCCTTGTTAAAACGCCTTGCCACTGCGTTGACGGGGCTTATAAAACACCAGAAGAACCGTGTTTGCCACACTGCTGCATTCATCCAAGTGTTTACACATGTGTCAGTTCAGAATGTGTATGCCAGCGAAGCACACGCACATACAAAAAAGAAAAAACAGCTGCAGTATAAATGTATTTGCAGTGCCGGTCAGACTATATGCTCAGCCAATAAATGGCTGGACTGTAATGTGCCTTGACCTTCTCCGCTCTTTCTTTCAGCAGCTCCTTACATATAATGCCGTCCCTCCTCATATATCACACTGGCAAATGGCGCCCTTCACACTGTTCCCTCCTGCCCCTCCTTAAAAGGCTGAGAGGACATCTTAGCCCACTGCACTAAACTGACAGACCTGGCCTCTTCCTCGCCAAGCCTGAGGGGAGGGGGGACGCGGCTTGTCGGGGGAAAACGCTGCAATGAATAATTATGTTTCATAACACGCCCCGAACAGAAGACCCCACCACCACCACACACACACACACTCATTAGCATCAAATAATAATTAATGGGGAACAAGGGGGCACTGGAGAGTCTGCTTTTCGCTTTCTACAACAAGAGGGTCAATGTGCCCTTCAACCTTATTTTCTCCCCTCTGCTCAGTGTTGAAAGCAGGAGACACCTCATCACTTCCAAAAACATGTTGTTGGCTGTAGATGCCAGTTCTGTCTGGATGAAGAGCATCACTGCATCGCTCCACTAAGCAAAAGAGCTCACTTTACACCGCCTTCTACACCACGAAAAGCCAACACAACAATTCAATAATGAGTATGCGATTCCACCTAATAGACGTCTAGGGTAGTGAGAAGAGCTGAAAATATGGGCTATTGGACATGGGCTTTACTTGATTAGGTTTGGGTTTTTTCATTTTGCGTCAAGACAAAAAAAATAATCTGTGATCAGCAGTAGCAAAGCCAGTCCTGATCGAATTAGCTTTGCACTAAGAGCTCCATTGATCTTGGCACTCATGTGGGCAGATGAGACCCAAGGAGGCAGCTGCTAATCCAATAGCATGGATGGGAAGTGCTTCAAGGACTCAGTGTTTACCCACCAGTTTCCTAGGAAAACAGCAAGATGTTAGCACACGCCACTCAGCAAACTCATAGGAGCCATAGAGCCTTGGGAACCTAAATGAAATGACTGAGGACTGCGGCAAACCAAAAGCAAGGTGCTTGAAAGCAGAGCGTAATTGCTTTTGCTCGGGCCATCTTGCAAAACGTAAACAGGATGAATCAAGCGCAAATCTAGATCAGTGTTTAAATGAACTGTGCAGAATGCTCTGCCTCTAATGTAGCATTCACTTAATACATTTCTGGGAAAGGAAAACTGATAGCTGGTCTGCTTCACTGGGATCATAGTCCTTTAGACACAAGGGTGTGGGACTAGGAGAAAAAGGGAAGATCCAAGCTTGCCACTTGATTAACTGACTTATTGATTTAGATCAACTGTGCTGTGATAAGATGTTATAGATGACATTTAGATCTTCTACCTTTATAGTGTGATGGCTTCATTGCAGCAGGCATCCATGCACGCCTTCACAATCAATCTTGCATGACATAAATGACATAAAACATAAAAGCCAGAGGGTAGAAAGCATTGGGAGGTGAACTAGAGCACATCTGAGGAGGAAAGGGGCAGATCTGAAGATGCTTTTGGTTGGTGGATATAGTTAGAGCAAACCATTACAGGGCTGTTAAACTGTTTTACATTTACTTACATGAGAGCTCCTCAAATACACCATAGTCATGCACACTGGAGTTTCTTATGAACACAAAGGTCATCTGTGGGGAGCTGGGCGAAGGAAGGGTCCATAAACATCTGTATTTTTAATGACTCAAACAGATGCACTTTTTTACAATCAAACCAAACAATAAACCAGCAGCCAGACAATGTCAACGCCATTCATACACACCAATAATTGTCATAAACAAGACCTCACTTAATACTATCTGAAATACAGTTTTGCTGGAAAAAAAATAAGCTCCATCTGGTTTCTTTGTTGTTCGTATCTCAGCAATATTTCATCCTATGATAGCTATGGCTTATGGTGAGCTTTCAGGACAGATTCTAGTTACAGTGTCAATCATAGACTGTGGGAGGAAAGGAGCCAAACACTAAGCCTGATCTGCTGAATTACTCTGTTAGCAAAACTAGCGTTTGTGGCTAAAATAAACAAAACTTCAGAGAGGTATGGACTAAAACAAACGTAGCGAGTGCAGTGCACGGACGGCAGATGGCTGGCATTTCCCATTCAGTAGACACGGCCATTTCCCTAAATGGATCTGTGCACGTTCGGTAAAGCTGGACTAATCAGGGTTGTTTAACTGAGCGCGTGTAAGCACATCCATGTTTGCTAGTGTAAGGGATGCGGCCAGGGGTGAAGAGAGGTAGAGCTGCAATATTATCCTATGATCTAAGTCATTTAAACCTGTATTAGGTTTCATGGCTGTCACTCCCCAAATGTATCCAGCATTGATAGAGCACTGAAGCCAACTACGTCATAACATTGAGTTTCACTAATTACAAAAAAAACATTTCAACATATCATTTACATTTGTTCATTTTGAGACATAATACAAGGGACAGATCTGTACATACACACACACCACATACACACACCCCACATCACATGACCAATAACCTTGGGGAAGTCTACTGGGCCATTACTTTGTGGAACAGTACGGCCTCTTGAAAATAAAAGCTCCATTTCTCACTAGCAGTGTGGTAACAGCTCTATTTCAGCCTCCATGCCATTGCATATCTATCTTAGCTGTGGCCGATCGTGCTGAGGTGATAAGGGTTTTTCTGAATTTTCTTTTTTCTTTTTTAAATAACAAATGTGGGGCTTTTTATGCCTTCAGTCACCCAACCACTACCACCAGCACAAAAACAAAGAGCCGTTTATACAAAGGGATTATCTACCTATCTATCTTAAGTGTTCCTTTAATCAGCACACGGCAAGACTGCAGAGACCCCTCAAAAACAGTCCCTGTGGAATACCTTCCTCTGTAAAGCTTATCAGGTCCACCGACCACAGAGTGAGAGGGAGTGCATGTTTGAGGATGAAATGATGTGCTGAGAGAGTGAGTGAGAGAGAGCGAGAGAGAGACCACATTTTAAAGTGAAATGATGGCAGTGGCTGCTCCTCAGGATCCCTTGTTGTGTTGCATCCTGCTGATTTACACCCCCTTTGTGAGCCCTGGTGTTTGTTACAAAAGCTAGATAAGTGGCACAGTAGGCTATAAAGTGCCAAAGCAGACATTGTGTAGGAGGGATTGTGGGTGCTACAGATCAGCAGTGGACAGATGTCCAGCCTTGCCCCCCTGACATAAGAGTCACACATTAACCCCGGTGCTCAAACAAAGAAATCTGCTTCCTCGTTGTTCTTTATCAGTACGGTAGAGGAAGAAATGTTTAATACAACACCTTATCGCTCCCTCTTATCGTCTGTGAGAACGCTGTGCAGCGTTGATATTTATCAAACAAACAAATAAGGTGGCTGTGGAGGAGGAGTAGACTACTTGCACAGACAAAGCTGCAACTTGAAACTAGAGTGTGTGGTGGTGGTGACACTGGAGCCGAGGAGTGGATGTCAAACTGGATCCATTTTACAAATATGTAAAATGCAGTTTGAAGAACAAAGGATAAAATGACCGCCTATTGTGAAAAAGAGCATAATCAAGTAGCTTGAATAAACTGAGCTCTGCCAACTGCACTAAACAAACACCGCGCTCCAATAAGCAGAATCACACATCAACCCTTTCGTCATCTGTTGTCTTCAATGATCTTTGTTTTCTGGCAGGCAAGTGTAGATATGGCGCTCACGTTATTTTCCTCCAGATCTTCATTTATCAGCGTGTGATTTGCATGTTTACAATCATTGGCCAAGCAGGAAACCAGTGGGTACAAAAAATGTTGTTGGTTATGCTGAATTTCAAGAATGTTTGGGCCCAACTAGAAGACGTGGTTTAATCTGGCAGGTTGATCAAGAGGAAACAGACGTAGTTATCAGCACATCACCTTTTGGTTTCTGCTTGTTTACATATCTGGATCATGCAGTCATCCCTACCAGAGAGAGAAAGGCTGCCAGCAAAAACAATTACATTCCCCCTGCTCCCACCGGCACACAGTCCTCTCACTTAACACTGCAGCTTTCACAATCAAACCCATTAGATCTGGCTCGGAATTAGCGTAGTTAACTTAAAACACTGACACACATCAAGCCAAGTCATTAGCCTGTCTTTTTGACACGCAGGAAAAAACCCTAGAATGATTTGCCGGTTCAGAGAAGCTCTCCCTTCATGCTGCCTAAGGCAATCCCTACTGGCTACCTCATTATTTTGAGAAGAACAAGGCCGCTGATGAATCTGACTGAATCAGAATGGATTAAATGAAAGGTGCTCCAATAATGACCTGGCTTACACATGGCAGCAGGCTGCTTTGAGCTGGTCGTCTTTCAGACAAAAGGAATGCAGTAGTTAGCCCACACTGTGGGCTAAATATACAGATAAATCTCACTCAGCCAAGCTGGAGAATAAAAGGGGAATTGTTAGGCTACAACACTCCCACGCAGCTGCACCAACTGCAAAGAGAAAAGACTGTCAAACAGCTTTAGTTGCCGATACTAGCTGAGCTGACAAGTGCCCATGATACACGATGAGTGATGAAGACATCCATTCCTGTGTAGGAAGAGGTTTTCCAGATGTGATAGTCTGCAATGCTCCACTGCTTCGTTACTCGAGCAAAGGAGAGTCAGAGCCCCCCTCCCCCATTCACGTTGCAAAGGCGACAAATGAGAAGGAGAATCACCCACACAACTCATTAAATGAGTGAATGACAATAAGTCAATATTTTCTCATTGTGTGGACTAGCAATACATCTGCACGGTAACAGGCTACGCTCGGAGCCTTTTGGCTGTGTTAGTCTGTACAACATTATGAGGATAATGTGTCAATAATAAGCCTCGTCGGTTTGTTACGGACAGAGACAAGGACATGGTATTTAAACTACAGAAAATGATACACAAATGAGCCATTCCTCTTAGTGTGTTGCTCCAACAGACATGCAGTCTGTTGGAACATTTTCCAACTATACCATTTGACAGATTTGCAGAAGTCGTTGGAAAACAACTCTTCCTCAAGAGATAGAAGCTCCTTTCATACAGAGATCCCGCAAAAGGATCCGGTGTTATGCTGGCTTTGCTTTATTTTTTACACAGAAGGAAAATGAGCCTGCGTAGCTCCGCCTGCATGCTTCTACAGCGCATGCTGGCGTTCCCCAATCAGAGGCGTGACGTGTGACAGCACCAGCGGCTACTGTACAACATACACAGCTTTCTAAACAATAATGGCGCTTGAACTGAGTGTTGAGCTGCTTTTGCTAGTCATGCACATGTATGCAAAGTTGCTGTGAATCGTGATGCGTAAACATTACAATGGCAGATTCGTGCAAGCGACATGCTTGCTCCATCAGAAATACGTTGGAGGAGATATTGAAGAGATTGAAGACATTGGTACATATAACATATCATCATCTAAGCCGGCCCACCATGCAAGGTCCCCCTTTCTACACAGACGTGGATCCGTCCCCCCGCCCCGCGTTCGTACGTTTTATGCACAAGGAGAGGTGGATGCTGGCACAACATTCATGCCTTGGACAGGCTGTGTAACAGGGGCTACATAGAGAGCATTGTGTCAACACCAAAACCATGACTTAATACGTTAGAAAAACAAATGACAACTGTGAGATTATTGTGTATGATTCCATGTGGATGGTTTGACAATTTTTTAATATCCCATTACAAAATACACATTAATAAACCAACCTATTCTTTTACCACATCCATGGAACAAAACACCATTAATGCAAAGTGGGGTGAAAGCCGTCTCCACACAACTAGTTCAACACAAGCAAGATCAATGGGCAAATTTATCAGCAAATATTACCATTCGCCGCATGACAAGTAATCATTAAGGAATGGCATGGATACATTATTCATTGACTAATGTATAATTCAGACTTAACAGCAGATTCTATGCATAAATAAAGCTGTGATACATTTATACACATTAAATGTTTACTCGCTAAAATCTGATAGGAGAGCACAGCATGGCTGCCTCCCTGCTGCCGCTACTCCATGATTTGTTTCCATGGCTGATGATGTTGACGATGCCGGACCACTAAGAGGATATGAGGACATGGAGGCCTGACAGCACACTCATCAACACGCCTCGGCGTCCCGCGTCCCTAACACACATCATTTGGTTGGTGTTGAAACAAAACTAAATTAATTGGGTAGGGGTCGGGACTCCATTGGGTGTGGTTGAATACTGATGTCCTGGCGCTGTTTTAAAACGCAGAGCAGCCATCAACGTGTGCTTACTTGTAATGAGGGAACGACAAGGTGGAGCGGTAAATAAAGCAGCACATTACAGCCTCGCCACATATACCTTTATTTTCTGCCATGGCGAGTCGTACTTCAGCATTTATGTCATATGTCAGATGTCATAACGTCCTCACATTCACAGCAAAAGAGAGTGATCTGAGCTTGCGTTCTGATCCCATAGCAGGATTGTGTGAGGTGGCTCATCAGATATGTCTGTGGCTAGTGGACGACAGCCTGTGTCAGAGGCTTAGCCAACCATCGAGGACACCATGCTAGTGAGGACACGGACGGACGGACGGACGGACGGACGGACGGACGGACGCACGCACACACCTCCAGTGTTGAGAGCAAGCAGAGCAAGTGCTTGCTCCATTGCTGCCATTCCACTGTATGACCATGCAGTGAATGAGCAGCCAGATGTCCCCTCTTAACATGTGTGGAAGTGCACTGCGATGGGCTCAGCTGCTTTAAGAAGCCTCAGACATGGGGAGCACACGAGAGAAAGGAAGGTAGAGAGGCTCTTTGGGTTTAAACAGGCTTTAAAGGGAGTGTATCCTCTCTGCATTACAGGAATCCAATGGCATTGTGTGTGACGAATAGAGGCACTCCCCCATTACTCCCCATTCCGGTCGTCACCCACCAGAGGGGACCAACTCCTTGGCTGCACCACCGCCACCATTTTGGTTTTTATGTCAGTTAATGTATTCCAAATGATTCCTTGGTACGAGACAAGGACAACAGGTCAAGGGCTGACAAGTTAGGCTAAGAGCTTCCATTGAGAAATGAAAACTATCTAAGGACCCCCCCCCTAAATATGAACCAAGTGATACAGCAGTGGTTTTCATCCAGTGTGTGTGGATGTACGAAAGGCTGAGAATGGGACCGACAGCGGTGTGGAAGCCACAGGATCTGATTGATTTTCCGCCCTCCTTTATGACCGGGCTGCTCTTTCTGTACTGTGAGAATGGTGACTGGGTTCTACACCTTTGAAGGGGGTTTTGGGCTGTGCAGGAAGCCACATTCTGACAGGTCTAGGAGCTAGAGGGTTTAAATGCAGCTGCTGTGCCTGGTTTGATGAGATCAGCCTCAGCTGAAAGCCTTGCAATTTGAAGCCCTCCCTTTCAGATCCGCACATCTGTTCTCATTCACGGTGTATAACAATGCAATCACGCTGTTTCTGTGTAATTACATTGGAATAGAATTGCGTGATGTAGGCTAGAACCCGGGCGATGGGGAAAAGCCACCTAGAAAATCATAGGAGTGTTAGTCACATAAAACACAAAGGGGGTCGTAGAAATCCCATTCACTACAACTTGTTTTCTCCACTGCATTACATCATGATGTTAAAGTAACAACAACAGACACACACACAAAGACAAACCACCGAGTGCTTTCCCATGTCATGTAGTGCCATCACCCCCGCACACAGAGGAAAAAGGCTGAGACATCAGCATGGTGCAATCCCAGAGAGAGCCATCATGCGAGCAAATTAAATAACATTTTCCCAATGCCCTGTCAAACACACAGCCGCCTCTGAGCAGCAAGACAGCCGTTAAAATATCCTCCATGAAGCATGTCCCTTACCAGGTGAGGTCAGGAACTAGCTTAGCTCTGAGCACAGCTTGCCACGTTGATCACAGGTGAACAGCATGTGCACATGTGTCAATGTGTGCAAATCTGTGTGTGTGTGGGGGGGGTCTAGCAACAGTCTACACTTGGCCAGTTGTGAAAACTGAATTTGCGATGAGAAGCGACTCACTATGCTTATCCTTCCCAGGGTGTACATGAAGCGACAACACAGGCAGTGCACTCAGACAGAGATCAAATTACACATCCGACTTCATTTCCCACAAACATGAGCAAAGCGTGCTGCAAAGCAGATGATGTACGACAACACCAAGAACATAATGGCAGCCTATACATGCTAAATATTTTGGACAGGTTTTTTTATCCTTCATCTGCCAGTGAACCTTTACAACACTCCCCTTACAAATCCCTTACTGCTGCTCAACTCCAGCTCTTGTGTGCAACTCCATTAAGAGGATTGACCATTTCCGCTCTAATTCAATCTACAGTTGTGAAACAAAGAAGGGTCTGCTACCGCTAGGGTTGGGTGTCTTTATTTCAAGTATGTTGTCCTTAACAGAGGAACAGGTTATAGATGTCCAATTTCACCCTGTGTCCGGGTGCATTTGGCCTTCACTTCCCTTAGACCTTTGTTTGTAGCCAACACATGATTCAGCCTCAACCATTACACTGATTCCATTCACACTATTGATATGCTAATTGAGCCCAGAGGCC
>OMNS01000386.1:0-12855 GCA_900303225.1 Laemonema laureysi | reverse complement strand
GGCATGGAGACCTCATTATGGGCTATCTCTAACGCTGCATCTGTCTCCATCATTACGGATCGCCGTCTATCTCTTTTCTTTCTGCGTCATCGTTGTGTGTCCCACCTTTTTCAAATTTCAAAGTGTTTTTGTCACCAAACCAATGCTTTTATCTTTGTGTTTGCACTCACTGAAACTGAGAGAGAGAGCAGTAAATATTTACAAACAGGCACGCGTGTTGCGAACACGCCACAAAAACAAGAACAAGAACAAACAATAATTGAAGAAGGGAAACAAGTTCCAAACGACCGAGTATATGCACCGCATGCTAGCTACGCCGCGGCACCTCCAGAAACCCGCTGCATACAACGGCGGTCTGGGGTCACTCTTCGGTATCCCCCCTGAAGCGGGGGATCAAGTCTGAGGCGTTTGGGGGGCCCGGCGACTAACATCCGAAAGAATTAATGGAGGACACAACAGAAGGGTGGCGGGCCGATCACAAGGATCCGTTTCTATTGTTCCGGGGATCAATCATTATGAATCAATAGATTCTATAGGGCTCCATTGTGGTCATTGTCCACGCCATGACCTCGAAGCTTGCAAACCCCCAGAAACCGGGGTCAGAGGTGACCGGCGTGCAGGCAGAGCGGGATATTTTATGGCCAAATACATCTATGTCTCTATCTCTCTCTGTGTATCGGCGTGTTGGAGGCTCTTCACGTTGACTTGGCTTCATTTAGACTTTGATTTACACATGTGTGTGTGTGTGTTTGTGTGTGTTTTATTGTGTGTATTTGTGCCTTTGTGAGTCTGGATGGACCCGAGTCTGGGTTTTTTCGATCAGCCATTGATAACATGACTCATTGAAGTTTAACATTTCACAAAGAGCACACATGGACTCACATTAACACAGGCAACAATATGAATATTGTCTGATTAACGCTGTATGGTCATGTAGCCTAAATGAATTGCATTTGATACATCCTTACTATAAATAACCCTCATGAGGAACCGATTGGCCAAGCTAGGGTTTTTGGCTAAATAAGGAATTATTTAGTGTGTGTACACACTTTATATGGGCGATTGTATTATGGCGTTCACATGACCATTTGAGTAATTATTACCCTGAGTACAGGGAAAGACATCAAATTATTAACGTAAACTCAGTAGGCTATGTGGTATCGGGTGAGCATATAAACAGGCTTAGCATGAAGCCAATGTTTGACCCTGTTGGTTGTGGTTGGTATTGCAGCCTACAACATATTGCTCAGGGACTTGCTAAAAACAGGCACACATTTAAGTCTGTAATCCATGTGGTCGCAGTTTAACGCCGGAGCATTTTAGTGGGATCTTTGGTAATGGTAATACTGCTAAATAAAAATGTCAAACATGTGTGCTGCATGTATATGTGGTGGTAGGCTAGGCTAGGCTACCTTATTCCTTGAGTGTTCCCATGCCTTATCTGCTTTCTTTTGACGTAGGATCTGCTCCAGCTTTCTGGAATGTGAATCTTCTTGTCTAGCGGATGGTTTCTTTGCTGTAAAGTAATGCCAGCCAGTTCTTTTTATACATCCATTCTCGGGGGCACGCACTTTGCTGTGCAGTTGTTTATTGGTTGTTCCAGCTCCTTGCACATGATTGGTCTATAACAAGCCGCCTGACCACAGTTCATGAGAAGAATATCAACACTCCTGCCTTGCAACGTATGGCCCATCAGGAGACTTTATGTATCATTATGTAACATTGTGTAAAGGCTTGATTTTAGTTTATCGCAGCCTTGCCCTAGCAAACCACCGTTCATCTCAATGAGTGTTGTGAGGACAAATACGCATCTGGGTGATCAAACCACTGGAAGAGCATTTTGTATGAACGCACTTTGCCTTGCCTTGCAATAAGACGTCTCAAGACATTTTGGCATATTTAAAATATTTGTATGGCGATTCACTGTTATGTTGTCCACAAACTCCATAGGCACTGACCAACGCACATTGATTGTAAAAGACCAAAGTACTATATTGCCATTGTTTACATTCACGGTGAGAGCGTCCCTACGCTAAATGCTCTGCAGCAGAATCGGTACAACAAAGTCATTTTGCCAAATGACTTTGGTAACAGATGTTTTAGTGAAACCAGGAGAGACGGCTAAAATGGTTTGATTACCCAGACTGGTCTTGCTCCTTAATAATGAATCATTAATCATAATTAGTCATTGCTACTGGAAGTGTGTGAAACCTGTTTCCTATTTCCAATTTGTTTAACAAAGATGTTTTGTAGCCAATAGACGGGTGTCTGGGCGACAGCACATCTGCTCAACACTCAACCAGGGGGAAAACTCTTTCATGGTAACCTTCAACCTACTGTTGTGCCCTTAACTGTGCTAATCGCAAAAGCCAAGGAGAGAAAATGTTTAACATATCATATAAGACAGTTATGTCTCATGTATGGATCATAATGGTCCAAAAGGCGTTCCAACACAAAAGTTGGATCCTGTTATAGTACAACTTAATAGTTTAAACACGGCCACACAGTTCATATTTGTAGGAACCAATGGTAGGCATCAATGGTCCAAACAAATAATCTAGATGTGAACACATTGTTTATTTAAGTTATATAGAATTACTTTTTTAATGTAAACGTAAACTTAAAACTTGCCTACCTATCTAGATAGTATAGGCTATAGACAAAATGACGAATGTCAAACTACCAAACATGTAATTGACTGTTTATAATAGGCTAACATAGCAATATGATTACAATATGATTAATACATTTGCGTAACTGTAACTTTGATATCAATTATTAAAATGATCAGCATTACAAGGAAAATTGCTATAAAATACTGTTTATAATTTGACTACAATGCTGTACCGCTAATATGACCACAGTAGTTTATGGTAATGCTTACTGGCCCCTGGATACGTGCGCGTCCAACGACGTTAGTTAGTTATACAGTTGCAATGCAAACCTAAGACAAAAACATTTGCATAACACGAGGCGTTAACACGAAGTGTAAGTAACTCGAGGCACATTGTAAAGAATTTTCTTTCAAGACACACATTTAGGCTGTTGGCCTATTCCAAAGTAACGAAAAGGTTTGCCGACCCGAAATTGACTAAATACTCCTGAAGTCCTTTATGTATTTGTGAAACACTCACGTGTTAATTACATTCGTGGTTTATGTCTGTGTTTTTAAGTTGACATTTCTGTAGCCTACTTTAGCTTTAAGTCACTGCGTTTTTTGTCGCCGGCCTTTGTTGACAGTGGCTGTTATCTGATTTCTACAGTCATGAAATAAAGTCTCCGAATACCTTGGACGTGAACATTAATATATGAAACAAGCATCAATCAATCCCTGCCGCTCTCCTTATTATTCTGTGTACTGTAATCGGCAGGCGTCTCGTATGCGTGGGGCCGGGCAGATAATTGGGTTTAAGACAGGGAGTGGAGATAGTTATAGAGTTTGGAGGAGGGGTGGGAGGAGGAGTGCGACTAGTGGTGTGTGGCCTTGCACAAAACTTATCTCGTTGCAGAGAGAGAGAGAGAGAGAGAGAGACAGAGAGAGAGAGAGACAGAGACAGAGCGAGAGAGAGAGCAGTAGGACGGACACAGTAAACTGCATACTGCAACCTCATGCTCTCGTAAAGATCTGTCGAACCGGCACCACTAAAACAGAATAAGATTCACTCTCGGGAGCAACGATACGAGCCATCCTAAAGCAGAGAAATAACGGATGATAATAGGGAATAATTCGGGTTTCTTTTTTTATTTACAATTCCTTATCGGCAGAAACAGAGCCGCGTTCAGTCTATGAAAGATTAAATGGCAATATATTTGGTATAATGTCGAACATATGAGGGTTGTAAGAGATATTTGCCAAAAAGACAAAGTGAAACTTTAAAGAACAGACAGAAACGATTGAGCCGAACGGAAATGGAACCGCAGTTGATTTGCTGTGAAGTGGACAGTTTTCGGAGGGCCTACCTAGACAGCAACTTGCTTAATGATAGAGTTTTACACGCTCTGCTGCGGGCAGACGACTACTATCTACCAGCCACCAACTACTTCAAATGCGTCCAAAAAGAAATCGCACCGTACATGAGGAGAATAGTCTCGACGTGGATGTTAGAGGTGAGTGGGACACTGTGAACCCGTTGAAACTATCGAGGAATGTTTGCGTGTCGCTCATTGTGTCCTCGGCTGGTGTCAAATCTCTTTCATTACTTGTATATTCTTTTTTGTGTGTGTCAACAAATATAAAAAAGCAGTGGGACTGTTAAATACACTAAATGACTTCAGGCTTTATAGCATTTGGAGACATGTCAACATATTAATGTCATTTTTTAAGCGCACTTCATTTATTTCAATCGTTAACAATAAGTCGTTTTAAAGGGTTTTAAAGCAGCCAGGTCTCGGCCACGCGGCGGATCTTAAGACTTTTATGTTGAAGCTCGAGCTACCGACGTGTTTTTTCCCCCCGTCCTCGAGACCACGCGCTGCAAGCCTTTGTGTGTTCATTCATGAAGACGCCTGCGCGAGCCAGTCCCTCCAGCTCCATTCTCAACTCTGTGTTCTCGCGGAGATCCCAACACTGAGGCCTGTGTGACGGCCGTCCAACATCTGCCCTTTATTCTTATACGAATGTTTTATTTTGGTTCACATCGCACACATTTGGTAACATGAAAGAGAACCGATCCGAACTAGCAGCAAACCAATAAAACAACTTTTATGGTTCTAATTACTCATGTATACTTTGTTTGCGTTTGAAGCCTTTTGTAGGAGGTAAATAAAGCTTAACATCAGATATTCTGTTAAATATTATAGATGTAACCATATATTCACTGTAATTTGCCTGCCATCTCTAAATTGTAGTATTATGTCAGGTATTGTACAGCATATGGTATCATAATGCATACAAGTCAGTCCAGATCCAGTACAGGCCTACAGCAATGTGGTTTTAGTTCTGGCCAATTAGCATACATTTCTATAGGATGATGTCAGTCCTTGCGAGTCTCGTTCACATACAGGGCTTTACTTTATGGTAAATAGAGAAGATTCACTATTTACCATAAAGTAAATACATGGACTAAGTCAATATATCACTGATCTTTGACTGTATACAGTGTATTGCTTCAAAGTAAATGCACGGCGTACTGCACTTTTAAGAATCGCTCCACACTCGGCTGCTACGCTTTAGTCTGGGGTTGGTTTGCTGCCACCCAAAGGTACAACGTTTTTTAACAGACTTTTGTTTGCATGAGCAGCAGGGGCAACATGGCCAGTGTGTGACAACCTGTAGATGGCAGCACAAACCATCGCATTTCCTTTGGGGAAAAGGCGTTTATTAAACGTGTTATAATATGTTTTATTATTGTTCTGCGGTATATGGTCTGTTTTAAACCATCAATATTGACCTGGACTGGTTCAAAACCGTAGTTTTTTTTTTATCAGCCTCCGCTTTTCTTTCTCTTTAGCTAAATAAGTACTGGTTTTCTGCAAGGGCAAACATTGTAAATATTAACAGGTTTTAAAAGTTCCTCAATCGCTTACCACACACACTATGAGCAAAGAATCAACACGGTCTCTTATGTTTTACTACCTTCTTTCCGGCAGGTGTGTGAGGAGCAGAAGTGCGAGGAGGACGTCTTCCCTCTAGCCATGAACTACTTGGACCGCTTCCTCTCCGTGGAGCCGACCAAGAAGGGCCACCTCCAGCTGCTGGCAGCTGCATGCATGTTCCTGGCGTCCAAGATGCGGGAGACCGTCCCCCTGACGGCAGAGAAGCTCTGCATATACACAGACAACTCTATCTCGCCCAGCCAGCTGCGGGTAGGTCCCCATGTATTGTTCATGTGTCGGTTCGACTCATGCTGAGACTTGTGGTACTTCATACCATGTGGTCTCAGGAGGTCGCTGTGGATGAAAGTGTCTGCTAAATACTGCTAAGAGACTAAATAGTAATTGTAAATAGTTTCAAAAAAGAAGAAAAGATTAGCATTCAGTAGTTGGCCATATTTTTTTATTTACTTTATATACATATATTTATGTTAATTGCAGGTTTATGTGCGATGTGCTGTACTGTGACCATGTGAAGTATTGACAAATTACTTTCTAATCATTTAGTTCTACATTTTTGATGCCTCCAGAGTCGGTTGGCGTCCTCCACACACGTCTTAAACTATTCATACATGTTGCTATTCCATCATTAGCTTACTCCCACAATATACTGTGAAGCAAATTGCAGTTGTGTAGTACGCTTAATTCATGTTCAACTCCAAGTTGACATTTGCACAGGGAACCAGGCAGCATTTGGTTTCATTTTAAGGTTCCCGATTCGTTTGGCAACTCCGGTCGTAAATTTCGACACTGAACTTGAAACACCGACGCCGCGGCTTGTAGCAGCCGACATTATCTCTGCATTATTATTATTATCTGCAGCACAATCCACAAAGCATCGCAAGGTACAGGGCGTTACGATCAGGCTGGGTGGAGGCGGGTGGTGTCCTAACGCCTACACAGAATGAAACCTTCGATGCAACAACGGACTCACGCAAAATCAAAACCAATGCTAGACTCAGAATGTGAATTTGTCTTGGTATGTTGGTGCAAGGATGCAATACAAGATGAAACATATGAAGCCTAACTCTACAGTCATTACATGTTGTTTGTCAATTAACAAAATGAGCTACAATTACACCTTGAAGTCAATCAGCTAGCCAGGCTAAAATACATGGCCCCCTCAGTAGGGGGCGTTGTAACTAATAACAGGAAAGCCTATTGGCCAGAGAGCGTCTGCCCCTCTAGTGCTAACAGGATGTCTCTGCATGTAGCAAACTCTTTGTTTTGCTGCAACCTTCACTCAAACACGTACTCCCTTCATTCCTCTCCTAGCAAATGGAGCTGATGGTTCTGACCAAGCTGAAGTGGGACCTGGCCTCTGTGACGCCCCTGGACTTCATCGACCTCTTCATGTCTCGGCTGCCAATCAGAACAGAGAACCAGCCCATTCTCAGGAAGCATGCTCAGACCTTTGTGGCTCTCTGCGCTACCGGTAGGCATCCAGAATACAATGCGTTTAATTAGGCCAACTGTCTTTTTCATATTTTTCATGTGTTTCCGTTTCTCACAGTACTTGTATACATATTAATAAGAAGATTAACTATTTAAAAAAATTAAGTATTATGTATAAATCTTTCATACATTTCAAACGGTCTGGAAATACTAATTAAACCATTTAAAATAAACAGGATGTCATCCAGATACTGTTCTTCATACCATTCTCCTCATTCCAGATGTCAAGTTCATTGCCAGCCCCCCCTCCATGGTTGCCGCGGGCAGCCTGGTGGCATCAGTGAAAGGCTTGCAGATGAGGATCGTGGGTAACGCCATGACGGCACAGAATCTGACCGAGAGCCTGGCACAGATCATCAGAAGTGACCCGGTGAGTGAGGCACTTTGCGGTTGGTTGGTTTGTGTGTCAATCACAGTGGATCCGCCTACTATTTAAAGAGCTACTGCACACAGCCATTCAAAATAAACATTAAACGCAAAAATAATGAATGCATGCTTTTTGCTTACATTAAAGACAACCAAGGTCAGTCTACGCTGTAACATATTAACGTTATTCAAATAAATGGGATGCAATATGATTGTGTAATATGAATATTACTTAAGTATTATTATTATTGTTAATATGGATGAACAACACTGTGCAAGAGAATTGTGGAGTGTGGTTATTCTTACACAAAGCGTAACCATATTCCAATATATTTGCCAAACACATTTACATAGATAAGGAGTTTGACCTGCCGTAGTGGACAATTATACTAAACCTCTCTCTCTCTCTCTCTCTCTCTCTGAAGGACTGTTTGAGGGCGTGTCAAGAACAAATTGAGTCGCTGTTTGAAATGAGCCTATGCCAGGCCCAGCTACAAGCACAGCAGCCACCCTCGGGTACCACGGCAACCAAGGGTGTGATGGACGGGGAGAGCCAGGAGCTTTCGGCCACGCCCACCGACGTCCGGGACGTCAACATCTGATTGGATACCGTCTCTCAGTGACAGAGTTTCCACGGATACGGCTCATTCGGAGAACACGAGAGAGAGAGAGAAGTTTGGACTTTTAAAATAGGTTAATCTTTTGTATCTCAGGCACACGTTAAAGTGCACGGAAGGGACAACAAACGTACCTAAAACACACTCTCTCCACTCCCAAAAAGAGCCTCTGTAAAGACAAACACACAAACAAAAAGTTATGTTATGGAATTATATAGTCTGAGAGAGAGGTTGTTCTCCTCCGTCATGAGTATCTCCTATTTAACTATTCATTTACGACGAGGGCTCACCCTCCTAGTGGGTAACAGTGATGTATCCACGCGAGCAATGTGAACTATGTATGTTAAAACACAATAGCCATATGGACTGGTAAAACGAAGACGAGGAAGAGGAGGAGGAGGAAGAACGAAGACCTGGATGCCAGACGCATCTGGGACGCCACTGAAGAACCAGACATTGATCTGCTCGGCAGTACAAAGATTAAGCTAAAAGAGAGAAGGACTTTTATTTTGTATTTTTTAATCAAATGATACAGTTGGGCCTTTACACCTGCTGTTTTATAGAGAATGGTGACTTGGCCAGTAGTGTTTGGAGTTACGAGGTAATGTGAGAGTGGAAGTGGACAAAAGATTCAAATATAACTGCCATGGAATATAAAGAAAAAACGCAAAAAATAAAAATACCAATGAAGCCTTAGTTTATTGATTATCGTTAGATTTATTCAAGGGCCTTGGGTACAAAAATAGAGCTTTTGTAATGGATGTAAGGTGATGGAAACCTTGGTATTTTGAGATGTTATCCCAGCGTGAAATAGTTTATGACATGTATCCTTGTACGTATGACGATGATGAGTGTGATGACTTTGTAAACACATTACCAGGTTGAAAAGTACATTCCTTTGTTTACCTCAGAACACAAGGAAATATATGTATTTTTACATTGAAATGATGGCCTGTACATTTTTTTTGTATTGTCGACTCATTTTTTTGTAATGGGTTTTCATGGCCTAAACTTAGAAAGGATATGACGACGTTGTGATGATTTTGATGCTGAATACAGTTAAATCCAGGCTCAAGGGCACAACTGCTTTCTATGGGACGGTGTGGATTTGGCATGGGTTTATTTGATTAAACTGACCAAAAAAACTGAGCAGAGCCACTGTTACAATTTGTTTGAACTGAACATGCGTCATTGGTGGCGAAGCACCTTGTGTTGCTTCACATGATAAGCGGACCTCAGTCTGTGCGCTGGTCCAGTGAGGAGTGCGATCGCCTCAACTGTCTTGACAATATTTTGGTAATATGTTGGTTATTATTAACCAAAACATTGAATTACCGCTCATCTCAGCACTGATCGGCTCAGAGAAAGGCTCAAAACTTGTTGAACTATCCGAGATTGATGCAAATAAATACATCACATCCATTTTAAAAACACTGGTCCATAGTTGTAAACATGTCTGCGTTACATGATATCTGACATCTGTAACACCCAAGGGACAGAGTCTGAGGGGGGGGAGGGGGTGTGCATCATTAGTCCATCCTGCCCACTACTGGACCTGCATGCCTGCAACTTGACATGTTTTAGAGTTATGTTGAACCAACTTCCATGATGTCATCTATAGTTTATGCGTTTATTATACGTCTTACCGATGAACAAACAAAGAACTTCTAAGGAAAATTAAAGGGAAATTCAAACACACACATGAAGATTCTCAATCAAACTGATGAAAGATTAAAATCATTTAACACTCATAAGGCTCGTAGGCTTAACTTCTGCCATTCAGAGGTGGACAAGAGGAGAGAGAAAAACAGACAAAATAAAGAAAAATGTAATAAGGGTTAGGGTTAGTTAGTTCCTAAATACAAAATGTCCGATGTCCAGTCACCTCGTCCTCACACTGCTCTATGCTGCTAAGGCCTCCTAATCTACTGCATGTCCTTCACCCGTCTGTTCTATTAATAGTCAATATGTTTTACTTTAAGCCTGCTCATGTGTATCCCCCAAAATTATTTGTTATTTGTATTAAAACTGTTGGCTGCTATTTTGTGGGTGTTTCTGTTTTAGGAGCATAACATTCCCATTCCATTATATTTAGTCATGGAAAATATTAAGGCTGACATTCGTATTATTGGTCATTGTACTGGGAATCTGTTTTTGTTATTGGTGCATTGAAAACAATATTTTAACAGTATATTAATTTTACTACGTAATCAGAATAATTTGTAGGCATACAGCCTATCAGCTCCAACTAGCTTACGTGTATTCACAAATGCTTTGGAACATTTGACAGACAGATTTGTTTATTGGTATGGAGTTGACCCATTTCTACATTATGAGGTGTATATTTCCAGACACTAAACTTGTCACTGGTCACATGAAGTATGTCACAGGAGAGAAACTAAATATAAACTAAACTAAATATCTGTTGTCCTTGTGTTCGGTGCCTATACCTTGTTCAACTGAAACACAGCAAGACCAACAACCATGTGTTTCTTCTCAATGCAGTGGTAACAAAGAAACGAGGACATTCCCAACTGTATTCAAATCTAACTTTATGGGGTGGGCGGGGCCTAACCCTGCTGGGGCCTACTCCACACACACACACACACACACACACATTCACACCTACCAGTCTCACAGTACTCTACATGTCTTTAGAGGTGGGAATATATCGGATTACCAAACTCAAACGAAATGACTACAGTCTAATGATGCCACGTGGCTGTGTTATGGTTGAAACAGAAGCCACAGTGGTAGTTATGAGCTTCAATGGCGAGGTAATGGAAACACACAGGTTGGCTGTTGTTTGATACAGGATCTCCACTGAGACGTCTGAGACATCTTGGTGTTGACGACCCTAACCCCTAACACAGTCCACGAGCAGTGTACACATCTGACTATGGAATGTTTACTCGGTTAGGGTTAGGATTAGGGGGCTAAGGGTTAGGTTATAGCCCCTCAGCAGCTGAGATGAAGGGAAAACCCCAAAAGACAAAGAGAAGACCTTATACACCCAGTAACACCTTCTCAACCCTGATGGTGGAACTTGTGTGGAGCCAAACACACTAGCCACTAGACCAGAGGTCTCCAACCTTTTTTAGGATGAGAATAAAAACAAAAATAAAACAAGTGGCGAGCTACTTCTACTCCCTTCATTTTTGTTTTGTTTGTTGTTTTTGTTTTTGCTGAGTACATATTTAGCACGTTTTAACATTATTATATGCTTACCTTTAATGAGACAACATTAGCTGTCGACTTGGATATCCGCACTACTGCGCTTTACGACAGTCCCAGTTTACAGCAGTAGTCTACACTCGCGCCTAGCCTAGCTACAACGTGATTGGTCGATATTCTTTGTGGGGGTGGGGGGTTAAATAGATATAAAGTTATAATAAGTACATAGAGTCCGCTATGAGTGAGGTTTTGTTTATGCATAGGGTAGATTCTTTAGACTAGATATTCTGGATATTGGTATGAAGTGCAGCTTTGATGTCCTTTACTCGCGTTAAGCTGTGTTGATGGCTGCTTTTGTGCACATTTCCAATGGGTTTATCCTCATTTTGATTTGAGTCGACATCCAAATATATCAGCAGGTGGCGCCAGAGGCAACAGCTAGATTTGACTGCCAAAAGACCTACTGGGGCGCCAGAGAACCGCACTTCATGTGTCGTACACGTAGACTGTATAAAACAGGTCGTACATAAAAAAGACGGTGAATGATTAAGAGTTTGTGAAAACATAATTACATATAAACCCACTTGATACTTTCTGAGGTCGAAAAAACACCAGTGCTTCATACTATGTAAGAAATACACTGCACTTTTTAACCGTTTAACTTATGTGTTTGCAACAACCCATACGGGCCATTGTCGAAACTGTCCTATTAAAAAACAACAACAACACACATTCGGAGAAAAGACGAAAAACAGGTTTAATTTCATGTTTCAATTTCATCATTCGCAACGTTTTTAAACTTCTTCCCTCTCATTCATTCATTCATTGTACAAATCTACCATGAACACATTTATTTAAAAAGCCCGTCCTCCTTGAGATCCACCTGTGACCGTTCACAACAGCCATACACTGCACAGGTTTCTGGTTTTATTCATGGGTTTGAGGGGGAAAGATTGAGAAAGATAACTCGGATAACAGGGATGGAGGGTTAAAGAAACAGTTCACCCTAAAATAAAATAAAAATCTGCCATTATCTACCTCCCACCATTTCATGAATGCCAATATTGGACTGAAGTGAATCAGAGTTCACTCAGGTCCATTGAGATCACCTAGTATAGATCGGTGTGAACGAACTCTCCTTGTGTTACAAGACAACAAACCTTGCGTTGGGAGCAGTTGAACAGTCGGCCATTTAGCTGAACAGACGTTGCAGCTGAGCCCAAATGTATCGGCAGGTAACCGATATCGTGCTTGAAGGAAATATCATAACGTTGTTGCGTGCATTCTCAGGTCATGGAGATGGAGTGAAACGCACACCAACTGTAAACCACAAGGGGCGCAGTCTGCGCTCGATCAGCGTGGCGGGCCTTCGGTCTCGAGCGTCTACCAGAAGGGCACCATATCATCTTTACATCCCGTCCTGAATGTTGTAAGAATGTCTCTGGAAGAGTGTGACCTGGTTTGTTTCCATAGCGATCAGCGGGGAGGAAGGCGGTGATGCAGCTAGGGCCCCCTGGGGAGTTGACACACCTGGCCCCGCCCAGAGAACAACGCTCAACAGTCATAGACGTAGTTATCGCAATAATTATAATAACAATAATAATAATAATAATATTGGATATTGTCTAAAACCTACATTTCAAAGTTCTCA
>OMNS01000385.1:0-13780 GCA_900303225.1 Laemonema laureysi | reverse complement strand
CCCCCCCCAACCCCCACCGGCAAGACATAATCTGTGCTCTTAAAGTACATTATAGTGTATTTGTTTTCACGAGGCCTGTGTGTTGCTGCTCTCAACCCTCCGTGTCCCAAAGGTACATCCTATAAACGTATAGCTTGTGTAAACAAGCCTTTGTTTTTCATTCGCTAATGTCGGTTGCGTCATAGATCATATCCATCATAGATGTTAGACATACGGTCACATAAAGTAATGGTCTCCACTCCAAGTGATGACATACTTGGAGGCATATCATGCTAACAGAACACACGCTGTAGCCCAGCTGTGGCGCTCGACTCTGTTACAGGAGCCTCTTTGCTGCTAAAACTTTAGCTTGGAAGACGGATGAGCACAGAGCAGAGAATTCCCTGAGGAAGGCCTACAAAGTGTTCCACAAGGTCAAAGGATGTTAGCATAGCCCATTAGCTCTCTCGCAGAATGCCTTTTAGCATAATTAGCATAGCCCATCAATTATATAGCATGCCCCTTATTCCACTATGGGCAGTTAGCATAATTAGCATAGCCCATTAGCTCATTAACAGCATGCCCTTATTCCGCTATGGGGAAGTTAGCATAGTCCACTAGCTCTTTCATAGCAAGCCCCGTAGTCCAGTGTGAATATGTTAGCCTTGCGAACATCATCTCTTTCATAGCACACTCTTGGAATCAAAGGGCCTGTTTTTTCCCATTTCACTTGAACCTCACACACAAGCATTCATTTTGAACAAAGCGCGGCATATGTTATGCTATTAGCAGCTCCTCCCTTGATTAAAAGTGGCGTCTTGTATTTGATGGAAGTCCAGCAGATATTATTAACATATTCCACGTTTTTTTTTTTTCTCTTTCGGAAGATCTATCATATTCAGAAAGCGTAGCACATTTCACAGACATCTGATAAGGAGAAATGAACTGGAAGTTTCATTCATATTCATAAGTACACCTTTGAGCAGTTTTTCTGATCTGTACATCTAAAAAAATAAATAAATAACCCTCATATTTCACTGACATCCCATCAGTGATATTAAATGCAGACGGAAATGTTTTAAATCTTTTTTATATCAAATTGATTTAATGCTTTAAGTGAAGACGGAATATGCTACCGTGTTTGATTAAAAGCGCCCTTTATATTATCTTAGACTCCTGTTCCATCGTGTGTGTGTGTGTGTTAATGTGTGTGCGCACGTGAGTGTGCGTGCGGACATGCGTGCGCATGCCAAGCATCCTTATGCGAGTGTGACGCATGTCAATGGCCCAGGTTGCACAGATGATAAATTGCGATATATTATGCATGCAAAGGAAACAAGATGATTTGACATAATGCCACGTTCACCTGATTCTCTTCTCATGTGCTTGAATCGGGTTAAAGCTAAATGTGTGTGGTCTCATTTATGAATTATTGTCCACCAAGGTTGAAAGAATGTCCATCTTGTGTTATTCTACTGTATTGATATCAGTGACACATTAGGAGAGGACAAACCCAGGCCACATGGAGGAACAGGGCGGCAGGGAGTTAAACCGATTGGCTCGCCAGCGCGTGGGGATCATTGTGGAGCTTGACTGTCTAGCCCAGAGGACCTGACAGGGGCCTTGTAAACAATATCAAACCCGGAGCCAAATCAGTTGGCTCCATCATGAAATGGCCACCACCTGTCATTGGCTGATCTATCTCAGCCAATCACATGCGGCACAGCGCCAAATATATTAGCCTGCGGATGGCTGGTAGGCGGATGGCGTAGAGTTCATTGGTTGGACAGTTTGAAGGTTAACCAACCATTGGTTAAACGCTTCAGCCAGCGCTAATCAATGAGATTTTAAGTGGTAATTGCTCGCTGTTAATGGGAGGCAGGTTAGAGAAGTACAGTGTGCTGATGAAGTCTCATCAATTGCTATTCAACCGCAGTTCCAATCTTTTCAGCGATGAGATGCTGTGGTTGAGCTGTGGAGTTGGACATGCTTTGAGAACATCGCAGAACGGTGGTCCCTTCCAGAGGCTGCTTAGCGCTGCGCTGTTGACGATGCAGACGGGCTTTGATTCTAATTCTGATTCCGATGTTGACGCTGCTTTTCATTATGGCCGTAGTTATGACTCCATTTTTCATTTTAGAGTCCATTGGTTTTTTGGATTTCGATGATGATGTCATGGTGTTGACTTTTTACCTTTTGTTCATTGTCTAGTTTTGTATTTCTGTGTGTATTCCGTTCCCTGTCTAGTTCTAGTTCCACGTGGACCATGTTGCCCGTCTGCCCCCTGGCTGGGTCTCATTTGTAATCACCCCCCCATGTGTAGTCTATATAAGTCTTGTTCCCCAATCAGTCTTTGTCGGATCGTTGTTTGCTGTTACTTGTCGACCTGGTCTTGGGGTCTAGTCACCACCTGCCTCGCTGTCCTCCACACCACACCACCACCTAACGGTTGACTTCAAGACCTCCTGTAGCTCCTGGACCAACTAGTGAGCCCATCCTCTTGGTGCCTTGAGCACTTGCGTTTTTTAAGACAATCGAGGCAGGATTTTCTAATTCTGTGAAGCACAATACACTCCGTACTCCATCGCGAGACAGGTTGAGTTACTATGATTACACGCTGTGTGTTTACGAGCCAGTGGTTCCCGAGCCGTGGGGGGATCAATAGAGGACAGCTCAAGGAGCATTTCCACAAGAGGTGGCCCCTCGTTGCATAATGGCTTCTCTTCTTCTGCCTCCGCCCGGTGATTAATTACACCCCATACTGATGTTGAGCAGTCATTAGTATGTGTAGGGAAGCATATAGGTGCTGTAAGGTAATTCCTGTCTGTCTAACTAAACTAGGAGGGACCTTTTGTGTTTCTTCAACTGCGATTTCTATGTAAAGACAGATATAGAATAGTAATGTCTGATGACTGCGGGTCATTAATTCCTTGTCAATTTTAATTTGAATGCTGAACGGGAACGTCTTTGAGAGACTATAGTATTGAATATTTCACTTTCAGAGGAAAAAAAAAATTACTTGTTTGATAAGCAGGCTCTCCCGTTTCATTTTCAAGTGATTTTGCCACACTGCAAATCATAGCTTTCCTTTGATTCAAAAAAGTGAGTGTTTTGTAGTAGATGAAAAAATAAATCAAGATTCTGAAAATCAAGCGGTTCGTTTTGACTGTAAGAAAATAAATTGGTCATTTTGTCTCAAAAATGAGAATAAGATAGCACATTAAGGTTTGAAAGAGTATATGTTACAAATATATTTCCAATTTGGCACACGCACACGCACGCACGCACACTCACGCGCGTGCACACATTCTCTCTCTCTCTCTCTCTCTCACACACACACACACACACACACACAAACAGGTGGTGGTGCTGTCTAAACTAAAAATCCACCACAATACCACCTCCTAGGTCGTTTGGTGGCGCTAGAGCGCTCCAAAATAGCAAGGAAGATCAGAAGTTACCCCCACCACCACCACCACCACCCCCACCACCCAATGCAGCGCATCGGCCGTCCACAGCATCAGGCAGATGAAGTGAGGAGAATCCTTTCAGCGGACGGCTGGGAGACTCGCCACCTGTCTAGAATAGTAAGCAGTAAGCTGCCGACGACGGAGAACTGATAACGGACGTCTACTAGGCCGATGCCGTTTTAGTTTAGTTGCTAAAAGCCTAGACCAGACTATATTTGAAGACTGTGTCCAGGGAAATGATTGTGAACACTCGCAGCAGGATCGCCCCATGTCATAATTGAGAGTGTCAACTTTGGAGACGGTCGGACGTTCGTGCCATTTCAGCGGACCTTAAATCGAGCGTTGTTATTACTGTGCGTGTGTTCTCTGAGCGCGTGTGTTCGTCTCTTGATTTGATTATTTAGAGTCCTGGTAAAAAATTTACATTGGCTACAGCTGGTCTATTTCTGACTACACGCCGACGCTCGACGTTTGCGCAATGACCTTAGGCGCACTTGGGAACCAACGCGCGCACAGCGAGGTATGTGTTGTTTTTCATCTATTTTAAAATGGGTTGGCGTGCTGTCAGAAGTTTTGTCAAGTTATCTTAAGCCATTTCGTTCCCCTACACATTTTAGGCGATTCTAGTGACTGAAAATGTAGTTGCTAAAGACGCACCTAATAATAGCGATTAGTCGTGATTAAAGTGACACTAAACACCTGTTTACACCTTTCCATATCTCACGTAATTTTAAGTTGAGTCTAAATGTTCACCATCCGCTCATCCCCACATGATTAGGAAGTTGACGTTGATGTTTATCACACAGCCTGTATTCCCATCTAATCGAATGTATTCCCTGCTGCATGAAGTGTAGACTAATTAAGGGTTCACAAAAGATAGTTTTATCTCACTTTAATCCCAAGGATAATTTAAGACCAAAGGCCATTTGGAACTGGTGGGCTCCTTAGTTACATTTGGCAGTAATATCAGCGTCAGTGTAATATCAGCTTCAACGTAATCGCCGAACAGTTTAGTGTTTGTATCATGGAACATTAGGATGATCTCAAAGGTTGGAGCAAAGTGAAAGTAGTTCACATAGAAAAAAAAAAACCCACTTAAATTGATATAATGAAATGAGCCGGTTCCCTGTTCTATGCCCCGGCACTGAATTAACCAATTATACATTCCACGATTAGGATCTAATGAAGCGTCGTGGTGGATCTTTACACTCCCCTCTTGTCGTCTCTTTCCCTCGCATGTCGTTATCTCTGCTCCTGTTTTATGGTGAGTAAAAAAACTATATTGAGAGTATATGATATCACCTGCATCCCCTATAGATGTGTGGGGAATACTAAAAAAGCCCCTGTACTGCAGGGTGCCTTCATCGGTTTAGAGAGCTGGAGAACAGGCTTCACACACACGCACACACCTTTGGGAAATGAACGATGACAATGATGTAGATTGAGGTGTCTCTTACGCCATTGTCGTGCTGGTGTGTGTGTTCATATCCCCGTTGGCCGGCGCTGTCTCTGTGGGACACACACTGCTGTGATTGAGATGTGTGAAAGAGCTTTGAATGATGACTTTTCGAAAAGGAAACTAAAACAAAGGCGAAATCTTCACACTTATTTATTGAAGGTCAAGGGGCCTCCATTTTGATTTTTTTCTTTGCCTTGTCCTTGAAGATCTAAGCACTCGTCTTGGTCGTTGTCTCTAATAAGCAATAAAATGTCACCCTTCGTATCATTTTTTTTTCACCGTGGTTTTCTTCATCCAAAAAATATGAGGGTTTTCTAAGCAGTTTTATATTGTGTGCAGTCTCCTTGTCAATCTTTTCCCTGACCTACCAAGCAGTGTGCATGACTGAGTATGACTTCATCTTGACTACAGTGGGACTTTTAGGACGTGAGTCATTTCCCAAAGTCAGGGGCAAACCATAATTGAGGAGGCTCATCCAGATTAAACTGATCTTTAAATTGTCACTTTGCAGATTCCCACCTTATTTCAACGTAAGTAGGGAAGGCAGGCTAATGACATCCACAAAACAAATTTTAATTGTCTATTGCCAACGGGCACATGTGCTGTGCTGTGCAGTAGATTAACCCGAGTAACAACAACTCTGATGATGAACTATGGTGAAAGTGGAACTGAAAGTAAGTCTCCATCTCAGTGTAAGCAGAGGGTTTCCCATATATCTGGACTCCATGGCTGTGTATCTGCTGTAGGTGAATCTTGACATGTGCTGTAGTCTTTAATTCGCAGTGTTCTTGATCATTTATTCCCTAGTTATTCCCAACTTGACTTGGGTGTCAAGCGAGTAGCTCATTTGGTAGCTTATACTAACCTCTCAAGTTTGTTCCGTTGCAGTCTGTATTTACTTTAGAGGTTAGCCCGAGTGTAGCTTAAACTCTCTGTTGGGGCCACACTCAAGCTTTTTGTCTTTTTCCCGAGGAACTAAATGTTGTATGAGTTTGGTGGTTCGTAAAGTCGCCCTAAGCCCAGGGCGGCTCCAGGCGACAGTCACAGGCCTTAAGTCTCAGGACAGGTGGGATCCACAGTTGGAATCAAATGGCTTTAGTGTTGGGGCTAATTGGAAGTGCGGGGTGATTAATGTTCCTCTTTTGGTTGGTATTTAGAATGTGGACCGCTGAGCAGCTGTGATTAAACCACCTTTTTAATACGTTGCCAAACATCCCACCTGGGAAGCAATTAATACAGGATGATTTATTTTTGAATACCACCATGTCATTTAATCGATTTGTCCCGGTCCTGCTGACCTCAGTGCTTAAATGAACTTGTTTTGGCCAAAGGTCTAAAGGTCTTAGACTTTGTTACTCAAGTTATGTGTGTTGAGTATTATTAAGTTCTGAGTGCCTGGCGTTTCTCTTGGTAAACCCCATAGATATACATTCAATTATGATTATCAAATCATTGTTTTATGCTTTGAGAACATGCAACTGTCGAAGGAAAATGTCTGTAGACCATCTGGTGGATGTGTGTGCTTACAGTCTTTGGACGATGTAACTATTACTCTACATCTTTACTGATGCGTACTCATGACACTCAAGATACCAGCACACATAAGCAAGCCAGCGTTGTCCTCTGCAGCTCTGCCTGTCTTGTCTATCTTGCAGGATCTTACATTTTAATCACAGCTTTGAAGATTAGAGATTGTGGCAGAGAAGAAGGTTCAATTGTGTCAGTTTAAATTAGGTAGCAGAAAAGTTTGGGCTTTGTAGCACATTCAGCAGTCTCTGGTCGTCCATTTAATCCCCTGTTTCTGATTCCTACAGCTACTCTGCACTATTTGGTTGTTTGGTTGTAACTTGGCCCTGCGGTGCTTACAGCTTTATTGTGGCTCCGATATTGATTTGTTTACTCTGCCTCACCTGGAAGTTGCTTTGGATGAAAGCGCACCTGCTAAATGATCACATGGAAAGGCGAGACTCGGAATGTAAGACGACGTTGGTACCGCGGTTTTATGAGCATGTGGCGCCACACTGGTCCCCTGAGGTGTGTCTGCTTTTCCTAAAATGTCAACGGATGAGGACTGGGCGGCTCAACCCTTGCTAATCACCGGGTTAACACCTTGTAGCGACCCTGGGCTCATAATTCCACATTCATTCCCTCTCACTTTCAACCCACTGCCCTGTCGGCCTAAAGCCCACACGAATATATTAACAAAATGTAATATGCAGCTCAAGAGACAGCAGCCTGTTACCGTATGATTCAGCCAGCCAAACCTGGCGCCCTTCGTTGCGGGCTGATTCCCGAGGCCAAATAGGCAGACGTTTAGGAATCATTAAAGGAAACAGCCAGACACTGGATTTGCCAAGACAAAGATAATTTGGCCCTATTTAGTGAATGATTACATGCATATACTGTAAGGATTTCCCTTCGCTTTCCAGACTCACTTGATGAGAATAATTAGAGACTTAAGCATCTTGTGTACATGACTACGTTGACTCCCTTGGCGAATGGCGTCCGTCTTCTTGTTAGCAGAGTTAATAACAATCATCACATTGTGTTTATTTGTTACCTCTGTGTGTTCTTCTGCAAATCAATCCTCCACCTCCAATTCCCCCGTTTCACAACACAACACAAGAATCAAGGGAATCCTACACTGCCTTAAAGTTGCTGCTCCTGTTGCCGTCTCGTGATTAAAATGCAGGCAGCAAACTTTGCCCTGATCCTGGTTGTGTTTTCCATTTGACTTCTATATACAGAAGTTAGCCATTGTTAGTCGTATCAAACCTGGGTTTCGTCCCTAAGCCCCAGCATTATACACATACGGTCCAATCTACATACTACAGTCTTTAATGTCACAGCAGATGGAGTCTAAATTACACTGCAAGCTATCCATGGAGGCCAGCATCACGTAGGAGGGAGACATTCTCAGCAGTTACTCTCGCTAACGGCCGCTACCTGTATAGCAGCAGTTCTTTCATACATTTGTTTTGTTTTGTTTTTTTTACCAGGTTGGTGGGCTATAATTATGTTCAGTGTAACTATCAAACGCCGGCAGCACAGTTTTTTATTTTTATTACATGCAGTATCTGGCCTTTAATTACCCCTCTGCTGGATACACTCCCTCCCCTCGGAGGGGAGGGGAACTCTTCTGGTGGTCGTAATCACAGCAGGGGGTGGTCTCTCCTGCTTCCATGTTTCACGGGGGGTCACGGCGAGGACAGCGCTTGATACTGGCCTCCTTCAGGTCCTCTCCGATGTCGGGGAGTTCTGGGTGTCAGGTTCAACCCGGCGACCTGTGTTCATGCTCATTAGCCGGATTGTGTTTCGATTGATCTTTGGTGACCAGGAAGAGCTTGTTGCTGTTAGCTTGAATGACGGTGGACTGAAAGCATGTGGAGTCCCTCCTAACTACTTAGCCAGGCGACCAATCACAACATACACTGGGAGTGGCCAAGCCAGGCCACTCCCATTCCTGAGACTTTACAAGTCTATTATTTAACTTGGAGATGTATATTAATATACTTTTTTGACATTTTCCTGACAAGATATTGGGTTGGTGTGTAGAGGGTACTCCCCTATTTCCTGTTGTTTTAGGTTTTTAGCTCCGCCCTCTGTAGCTCCGCCCTCCGTAGCTCTGCCCTCCGTAGCTCCGCCCTCCGTCATGAGTCTTGGTGTACCGCGCGGTCCGTCGTAGCGGGGAGTCTGTCTGGAGGCTTCCAGCGAAGCGTGAAGAGAAGACGATTGCATGCGAGTCCTGTCCGCCTGGCGGTGGCTGTGCCCTAAAATGAATTGGAAGAAGAAGAAGAAGAAGAAGAAGAGGAGAGAAGAGGAGAAAGGTGATGAATGCAGTGTTTTAAAAAAGCTATTGTGTTGACGCGCTGCAGATACTAATCACATCTTGCTTATTTTTGTACGGTTCATTATTGAGCGGCGCGCCTTATTTCTCCATCCCGGTCCCCTCGTCGCTCCGATGAGCACCGCTTGTGCTGTGATCCCATGTGATGTGTAGTTATTACTGCTAGGATTCATCAGAGGGTTAACCCACGTATTCATCAGTGTAATCCCATATGTCACCTGTCACCGGTGCCACAGTTGGTTAATCTTTCGTTATTAGTTGTTATTTGTTGTTATTGTTGTTATTATTATTATTGTTATTGTTGTTATTATTATTATTATTATTATTATTATTATTATTAATAGGCCCCTTGTGCCCAGAGTCCCTGTTGTTAATTAACCCAGGATGACCAGTTTGTGGTCGATGGACGCGGTTGTTAACCACAGACCGCTGTGTTGTTTAAACTCCAGCCTCTGCCCAGCGTGCCTCCGTCTCAGCTGTGAATGTCATTGCATTTTTTACCCTCCATAATAACTTCACTCTTTACAAAGTGTTGTTTGAATGTATGAGGCAGGCAGCCCTGGTCACCACCCGTCTGAGTGAATGTGTGAACTTAAATTAAAATAATATCATATTTATTTTAATTAAGTCAGATTTAAACCAGCATGAATAATGAACTTTAAGTCAGGCGTGTGTGCGTGTACCGAGACCATGATTTGCAACAAGGGGAATCTATTTTTCAATAAATTAGAAGTTGGTTTCAGATATTATTTGCTTCATCAAGAGATCTCCAATCCATTTTTATGGGTGTGTCTTTGCTTTATAGCAGTCCAACCCAGAGCACAGCGATATCGTCCCGAGGGCAAACTGCAACGTCTTCCATCATAATGCCAATGAGCAGAGTTAGCAGAGTTAGCAGGGTTAGCAGCGCTAGCAGCATTAGCATCGTTAGCAGCGCTAATGCGATACAGATGCCACGCTGTGTGCCGCGCAACAAGTGGGGCAACAAGCAAGCATATTTAATGTGCTGACCAACGCTTTCTGCTGTATTTAAGATGAAAGAAGGCAGAGAAGAGGAAAGATCAAAGAGAAGATGCTGGAGTCGTGCATCTTGTCCAGACGCATGTCTGGCATGCGGCAACCTCGTCCTGCAGGCCACACTCTCATCTGTCTGCTGACCGCGGGACGGCACGGGTGGCTTCTGTGCCTCTTCATCCGTTAGCTGAACCCTGAGAAGTATCACACATTGGTGTAGTTGTAACCGGTTAAGTGCTGGATTACATATCCCCCCCCCTATGAAAACATCCAACTAAACGTACGGCGTTAGACGTCCGTCTCGCAGGAACAGGCGGGAGAGCCCAAGGGAATCTCTTTAGAATCTCTATTCTTTGTGCCGCCATCTTTGGCAGCAGAAGGGCAGTGACCTGAAAGTCAGTGGGAGATGTGTGTGAGGTCATCATGTGTGAGGTCACCAGGTGTGAGAACGCACACACACGCACACACACACAGCGGAATCCATTATGGATGGAGTTCTGAGTCGAGTTGGATGAGCTTGGCTCCCGTTGGTCAAGGTGCAGCAGATGGTAGCGATGGATAGAAAATAGGCCCTTTCACCCTTCTCCTCGTAGCCCAGATACCTCAGATTCGAGAGCGTATTATTTACTTTTCATGTCGTTTAGCAGATACTTTTATCCAAAGCGACTCTCAGTGAACTCAGATGCAGGTCACTAAGGAGCAGGGCAGGGGGTTAGGGCATCTCGCTCTGGAGACGGTACCCTTGTGGATGGGAGTCACAATCCCCAAGCCCACATGTGCCAAACACAAAGCCTGAGGGCCGAGTCAGGCCCTTGGCCTGACCGAGGAAATGCACTTCAGTCTGCTAAATGGCAAATTGAGTTTGAAAAAGTTTCCAGATGGATCTTTCGAGAAAAGAAAGTTGTATGCAGCTGACCAATGTACCTGTTGTACAACAAGTGTATTTATCAAGATGCATCGTTTCTTGGGCTTGGGTTTACTCTATAAATAAAGCGCACGTAAGCTGCGCTCTACCTCCCGCCTATTATTTCCCCATTCATCGAATATCAAATGGAAGATGGCAAAAAAAGCAACATTCACCACATTGTTGCTACAATCCAAAGTAGTCGGAGGCGGTGAAACAGAATTTTTGCAAAAGTCTTGAAAATATAGACGTGTTCAACTGCAAAACACCTGCTTTGCCGAATGTGTGCATCACTCTCAGTTGAAATGTAGTCCAGTCTATGATGCACTCTGTTTACAGAGTTTCCCATGAGTTGTGATTTGAGCATATTGGTGGATGCTTGACCTGTGTGGGCCCCTGGATTGTTTCAGTCTGTTGTTCTGTGTTCATGATGAAATAAAGGACGCATATATATATATATATATATATATATATATATATATGGCCCTCAAATGTTTGGATATGGTCCCTGCATAGACTGAGTTTGACACCCCACTATCCTGCCTCCATACAAATTCTTGTGGCATCTCTGACCTTGTAGTGCTGATGAGGCTGGGAGAAGAACAACAGATAGACAGAGGTAGTTCTTTAATAAGAGAAGAAGAGAATAACAAGAAAGGGATTTCAAAAAACATGTTTTGAACAGACAGCTGAACAGAAAGCACGTATTGAGAGACTGTTTCCGTGGTGGGCTTGTATATACACTAATACAAGTATAAATATAAGTTGTATCCTATATCCTTGTATATAAAACTTGAATCAAAGGCCATTCAATTAAATTTATGAATACCTTTATATTTACACCTAAAGTGAATCCATGTTCATTTCATATCATATTTATTTGAGCCATAAAACAGTATATCTGAGGGCTTCTTAAACAGCGACATTTTTACAATCGAAATGTACAACATTTCCACATCAGCAATGTTTACGTTTCAGTATTATGAAGACTAAATTGAAGAACGGCAGTTAACATTGCAATATAAACGCCACTGCTTCCCTGGATCACGTGGGACATTGGAAACATTGTAAACCGTTTTCTCCCCAACAGGAAGTTGGAGTTAACAGGTACTCACACTCCTCACCAAAGTGCCACCCGTTTCCTTTTACAATACCGGCAGAGCGAGCCGTGTCCTATCTGTTGCACAGTGCTATACTGCACTTAATCTTGCCCGGCGAGAAAAGCCACTTCAGCCTTGTAACGATATGACATCCATTCATATGTGGAGGCAGCTAATGTCACACAATCTCAGCATGCGATGCTGCCTTGTCGGCGGGGAAACCCGGCTCAGTGGCCCAGTTTGAAGCATCGATCTTCCCACAAACTACTTATGGACTGTAATGGTACCACTAGCATGATGGCTGGTGAGAGAGGCCGCGGTCGTCCACACAGCGAGAGGCGAGTGAGTAAAAGTAAAAAAAACAACTGGATTTCGGATGCATCCCTGAAGATACCCCGTCTAGACACACGCGCACGCACGCACACACGCACGCACGCACACGCTGACATTATCACACACACACACACACACACACACACACACACACACACACACTGACATTATATTAAAGAATTTCCAAACCGTTGGTTTGAATAAATGGAAAGTTGTTTGTTGTGCCCCAATGTTCAGCGATACGATGCTTTTCTTTGCATACCCTCTCAAGCATAAAGGTGTCTTATTTCATTCAGGGACATTATGCGTATGATAATTCCACTCTTGAATAGTGTTTTTATGTGTTGCTGTGCAACTGTGCGTGTGATGATATAGGCATCATATCTCAGAGACTATATCGTGTTATTCACATGCACATGCATACAGTGCGCTCTTCATGTTTGACATGCACTAGAATAATAACAATGGTAATTATAATAATAACAACGATAATTCAATGCTTAGTGTTATGGATATCATTATTCATATTTTTCACATTTCTTTGATCATACATTTTTAAATGTCAGCCAGTCAACCCACGATGAAGCTGTCAGTTTTTGACCACGGTTCTTAAAAGCCTCAAATCGGACCAATTGTCAGACTCCGTGACCACTTCACACGTCACGAGGGCAGTCGTGTTTCAGTAGCACGCCGCTTGATGTGGAGAATTAAAATGAAGCGTTGCTTTATTTGAGACATTATCCATGCCTACATTTTCCTGATTGAGTTCTGCGCTCTAGTTTTTGGACTTTTTGGAAACGATTTAAATATCAAGACTAGCATCGGTGCAGTTTATAATCTGTTTAGGATAGCTAACAACATGCTAACATGCTCGCTGCTACTTGCATGTAAAAAAAACTAAAATGAAGTCACATATATTATTATATACATATTGAAACTGCATTCATAGCAACTTAACTGCTCCTACAGTAGAGCCAATGAGCCGATTCTCAAGTTGTATTGATATACCTGCTGACTGGCACTAAAATATCAGTGTTTTTAGCTAAGGAATAATGATGGCCATTTATTTTTCATCAAAACATGTCTTAAAATGTCAAAGTGAGTGTACGATGAGAGAGTTTCTTTTAAATGTGTTATTCTTGTATTTGTCAAGCCTTTTCATATTTATTTTTAAGTTCAATGGAGACACATTTATCTATTTATTGATTTATTTATTTAATGTGGTACATTTTAATCCATCAAGGGGAGTTGTGCGAGCCATACTTCACCGTGGCGGTTTGAGTCCCTTCCGTTTGCAATTAAAAAAGTCACACCTGTGTTAGAGGTGGAGTTGATTAAAGACTAGCAGACATAAACACAGAATGGAAAAATATATGGAAAACGGTGTTAGATTGAGTGAAGACATTTAGGCTTTACCTTTGATTACCAACAGGTAATCATTTGTTTGAAATTATTATTATTGTATAATAGTTGATAAACTTTGTAGGCATAATTATGCCGATTGGATCACATCAAGTTAAGCTGTGTCAGCTAAATGTTAGCTAATGTTGAGCGATGGGGATACAATGTCGACACGTATCCCCATTTTGTAAGAATTCAACTTTATTCAATTTCCGCCAATTTCTGTCCGTCAAGTAGGCCTACAGTTTATTTGTTGAAAATGTCAAGTTGTTA
>OMNS01000380.1:0-14857 GCA_900303225.1 Laemonema laureysi | reverse complement strand
AACCAGACAGGCAGGTAAGAAGGCAAGAAACATGTACTGACAAGACAGTGATAACCGCTTCGCTCACTGCAGCTTTATGTCAATTCTACAACTACTACCGCCTTACACAAGGCTACACACACACAAACACTAGTGATCCAATGTGAATACACAGGTACAGCAGGACAACCATCGTATTGGCCAAATACAAGTCAACGGGTTGATGCTCCACTGTGATGAATGCAACGATCGATATCTCAAATTAAAAACACCATGTTGTCATAATGAGTATTCCCCGTCCCCGCGCGTTTGAAACCACTATGTTCGGTTGGCCAAGGTAACTTTGTGAGACTGGAGGTCACCTTGGATGGATCCACGCGAGGCTATCTATCAACGTGTGTTAATCTGTGAAACTGAAAATTGCAAACATTAATTAAATTGTCATATGCAAATGTGTGTCGCGCCTCTACGGTCACTACGTAACGCCGGCGATGAAAGCATGATGGAACGGCGGGTCTTTGTGTGGAATCTCTGGCAGTAATGTTGGAATGATTTTATGAGCGCGCGTGTTCAGATCTGTGCGCGCGTCGAGGAAAGCAACACTGCACTTATATGGTCAGGAAAGTGGTTGTTGATCTTTTCCTCAGTGACAGAAGTGTACAGAGTAGTCGAAGGTCCATTTAGGAAAGGTGTGGCGACCAAGATGAACAGCAAAGTGCTCCAAAAAAAAAACAACAACAACCCCACATGTCCTTGTAAAACCCTAAAGTGTTGTGAACTCCAACCAACAGCAGCGTCAGACTCTTGGAATGAGAGTTGACCCAGAACAAAGTAACTGCCAACAGAAACACCCATGTAAACAGTACGGAAACATGCATCCAAGACATGCTTCCAAAATCTTCAGAGAGAATCCATCTCCACGAAAAAACAAAGCAAACAGCTAACCATGTGGTGAACACACTGGATCAGGCCTTGAAAACATGATAATATGCCAATATTAATATATTAAAAAAATAAAAATAAAAAACAGTTCATGACACAAAGACTCATCGATGAAAGGCTCTGCAGGACATGAGTTGCAAGATAAGGTAATCAATAAAACAAGACCCAGATACTTCAGTTCTTACCCTTGAAACAGTGAGGGGCATGCTGAAGTCTTTCCCACCCTGGAGTCTGAAACCCCACGGCGCGGGCCCGGCGAGGGTAATGCTGTAGACGTTCATGGCCTCGAGTAAGAAACAAGGAGAGAAAAGACAACACACCGCATTCATTAATTCGGATAGCGCGGAATATATTTTTAATGAGATCATCACTGGGGTTTTTTTCTCCTCTGAACCAAGTACTCCAGGTGCATACATTTGCAGTTCAACACATATGAGCAGCAAAGTGATATTGTCGCTAAGATGTTTTGCCCGTTCCAATCCTTATTACAATGCATCATTAAAGGTAGGTGATGGGGGCAAATGACTTGTCGGGCGCCGTTACATTATTAATGTAAGTGAATAGTGATCCTGGCTCTGGAAAGAGGAATTTGCTGTATTTTCCTGCTAAGAACTGAATTTGTGCAAAGAGTGTCAGCACATAAACCATGCATTACCGGTATGGTAAACAACGGCAATACACAAGTATGGCCCGATAAATAGACGCACATAAAACTTAATTGGAACAATTTAATCACATATTATTATTATTATTATTATTGATGTCGGAATCCAAAAACAAAATGACAAATAAAGCCGATGTCATTTTAAGAACCAAGGGCAACTTGAGAGCCAGATCAATGTGGCTTGGGCTCACCAAGTGGGTAGCAGGCCAGAACCACTGACCTCTGTACCTGTAACCCCACTCCTAGTCACGCTCCTCCCCCGCCCCCCCGTGTCAAAAGGTGCCAGCGCTCTTCCTGACACTTTGGCTAACTGCGATGCGTCCATGCAAACCTACCTTATAGTGTGGGACTGGCCAACAGCCCAGACCAGCGAGAGAAGTCAAACGCGGGTGAGCTAAGGCAAGCTGACTTTTGTGCGATATGTCTCTCTCTCTCACTCTCTCGCTCTGTTGGCAAATCCAACCCCCCCCCTCCACTCTTTTTTTTTTCCTTGTGACACAGGCAAGCCCTTGCCTCTACACTCCTCAGAGGCTATATAAGGAATGTAAATCTACACCAAACTATTTCAGCCCAACACCCACATGAGTCACAGAGGGAAGGAGGGGGGAAGAGAGCAAGGGAGTGAGGGACCGTCAACTACCCGTACCTCTGGCACTAGATTGGCACAAAAAAAGGCAAAAAAATCTAATCTATTGCATTTTATTCTGCTCTGTTCAATTCCACAAGAAAGCTTAAAGGAAACCCAGTGAACCACAAAAGTTGAGTGTTCTTGCAAACTTGCAAGAAAGTTAAAGCACCACACAACAAGCAATTCAGTTATTATATCCTGCTAATAGTAACAAATAATAGAAATAACTACTAACAAATACAAGATAACAAAGAATCATGCAGAAAATCCACAAACTGTGACACTGCTTTTAAATAGGCTAATAACTCACGCCACCAGCTTTTACAAAAAGGTTATATTCTATAACACATTCTATAAAACTGGTTTGCTTCGAAAGAGGCCTACTAATACAGCGCATACAAGCTCAAAGTGGGTTTAGGCACAAGGCAACTTAACCAGAAGCTAATTTATGACCTCCTACTAATAGAAACAGAGGTAGAATGATCTTAGCTGTTGTTGCCTTTTAAGTTAGCTCGCTGTTGATGGCGTTTTCCTCCAGGTCTCAGAATCAATGTGATTCAACTATTGCCAACAATAAATAGGGAGGAAAACGTGTGAAGCTAAGTGTACCATAACTATGCTATGCTGACATAACAGAATCGGTGTTATGTTATAAGAAAACAAATTAGTGTACTCATTTGCAATTGTAACCAGCTACAGGAGCCTATATCAACTCAGTAAAGGATATGAACCCCAATTCATGATTATTCCATCTACAGTATTCAAACAGCATGAAGAATGAGGTCAAGTCTGAAACATAATGAAGACCTATTAAAAATGAATGAATGGACATGGTTATAGAGCGAAATGCAAACCAACGAAGCGTGTATAAAAGTGCAGAAATGCAACTACTGAAATAATAGCGTGAAATATCGTTACTAGATACTCATCTCTCGTAAACGCATACACTTTACGCACTAAAATAACCTTGGTCCAACTGGCAGCTAAATGTAGGCTACTAGTCGTGCACAGTTTGCGTAAAACGCACAAACCTTGAATCCACGCACATCACAAGCATTCGTATAGGAGAATGGGATGTGAACGACTCCGGACAACGGCGAACTTTACGAAAGTTTCGTCAACCGCTACGGGCCTGCAGAAGCGCACCGCGACTTTATTCGCGAACTTTTTGAATGTGTATCCGTAAGCGAAGTTAACACGCCTCAAAAACGCCAAGTTCAGCCAAATGTTTCTTCTTATTTCATTACAATACATAAACCCATCGGAAGTATGTATAAAAAATAACACAGTGCCTACCTCTTGTCCCTCTCTCTGTTCTTCGCCAGACATCGCGAGTAGTGCTACTTCTACTGGATGAAGACTTCAGTCAGTATCAGCAGGCTCGTAGACCAGCCTTTCGGACTTCCTCAAAGTGTACGTCAGAGAGCCACCGTGGATGCCGTCTTGAGCAGCAGCAATCATTCCCAGAAATTCCCTTTAGTAAGACCCGACGGTAACGTCAGCAGGTCACATGGGCCGTGTTCACAATCTTCACTCGTTTTGCATGTGTGTAAGGATACGCGCAAGTAAACATAAGATAATCATAACAAGCGAGGATACGCTGAAAGGCGGCGGTTGTGTGGAGTATTGATTAAATATGCATTACACATTATGTGTACTGCAGTTTGAGCTGCCTTTAAAAATATACAGGTCAATCAATTATTATAGTCCCCATAAAAAAAACATATTCTGTGTATGTGTTTTTGTGTTGTAGGAGGTCAAATGCGAGAGAAATGTTGTAACACATAACAAAAATGTTTTGCCACGCATATATCTTCACTGCCTTATTTGAGCACATAATGTAACACATATTCAAAAATTATTCCAAATATGACTGTTGCTAATTTAAGTAGGTCTACACACAAAAAAATTGACA
Source organism: Laemonema laureysi (assembly GCA_900303225.1). Taxonomy (NCBI): domain Eukaryota; kingdom Metazoa; phylum Chordata; class Actinopteri; order Gadiformes; family Moridae; genus Laemonema; species Laemonema laureysi. The sequence continues at coordinate 10,729 of OMNS01000380.1, read as the reverse complement.
AAAAATCTGTTTACTGGATGACTTGGGACTGGATGGACTTAGTGTGTTGACGTATTTCCACCAGCAGATGGTGACAGAGTCCAGACGGAGGAGGCTGCTTGCTCCATCACTTGACTCCAGACTGGTTGGACCAGTGAAGAAGTCATGAATCATCACTAAGGATTATAACCGAATATAGACAATACCAAACGGTGGCTTATTATATAAACTCGTCAAACGTCTCCAAAGTCACGCCATTGGGAACTAGTCTAGTGACATATACACCGGCCATTGGTATTAACGGCGTTAAACAAGTGTCTGCACTTATTAGACCTTTAACTGTCCGTGGGATCGCTTGCTAACCGCGCCTAGCTGGCTTCCAACTTGACTACAAACTTCGCGTTTGTGTAAGATGGCTGACAATGGAGTGCACACAACAGAGGAGGACCCGGCCGCCGCGTTTCTGGCCCAACAAGAGAACGAGATCGCGGTGATAGAGAATGACGACGACGGGTTTGGAGCGCTGGAAGGGACCGACGGCGAGCAGCCTCCCCAGGAACCACTCTACGGTCTGTAGTGTGTAGCTAATGTTAGCTAACTTTAGCTACCACTCTACGGTCTGTGGTGTGTGGCTAACGTTAGCTAACTTTAGCTACCACCCTACGGTATGTAGTGTGTAGCTAACGTTAGCTAACAAGTTGTTTAGCTTCAGACAGCCCCGACTTACGCCGGCTGCTGAACTATTCAATGGTTCAATTGACACTGTAGTACTAATTAGAATCCAGAGATGTATTCCCAGTGTCACTCATGCTGTTATGGTGTATATTTCCACACATACACACAACATAATTAAGAAGGCTAGTGGCACTAGCTTGCCTGCGGTGCTAGATATTAGCATGCTGGCCCACGTTAGCTTGCTTGCTAGCGGCGACGTAGTTTGACAGTCATTCACCCGTTGTGATTTGATCTCAACCGTTTAACGGCCACATGTGCACGCCCCAACGGCCCAACTCTTGTTTTATGCAATGCACACGTATTATTGAAACATAAGTCATGATAACGTTTCTCTTCCGGGAACTACAATAAAAGCCAGTGAATGGGGGTATTTACTAAGTCACATCATCAGTGACCGAACAGGTGCATCTACATTTTTGCCCCCAAGTCAAAGTGACAGTTGACAAACTTGTTAGTAACTGCAAACACCCTGGCATGTAAACTGCCTTTCTAAACAGACCCTAACCCTTGTTTCTATCTAATAGACGGTTTTGGAGGGGAACCTGCAATAGTCAACGGGGATATGTTCCAGGTAAGTCTTGGTTTTATATTACAACCTGCTATTCCCATTAATCCAAGATATGTATCTTAAAATGTGTTTTAATAACGTAGTTCCATGATCACGTTTGTGTTTATTATAGCTCTCAGACATGCAAGCTCGTGTTCAATTGATTCACCAAGCAGTGATTGATCGATGACGATGACATGACATTTCCCTGCACCACTCTTAACAGGAGTCCAATGGCCCAACTGACAGCTATGCAGCCATCGCCCAGGTCGATCAGCTGAGGCAAGAGCCGGAGAGCCTACGCAAGTGGAGGGAGGAACAGAAGGAACGCCTCGAAGAGCTCGGTAAAGAAAACACACTGGCACTGCTGGTTTTGTTCTTGCATTGCAATATTGGATGGTGACCCGTCTCCCACCCACTTGTACACAAACACAGCAGCACATGCATAACGCTGGTCTCTTGTTTCTCCATCTCTGAAGACTCTGCCTCCAAGACCGCTGAGGCCGAGTGGAAGGAGAAGGCCAAGAAGGAGCTTGAGGACTGGCACGTGCACCAAAATGAGCAGATGGAGAAGAACAAGGCGAACAATAGGTGAGTTGCTGCCTCGCGGGTCACCTGCTTGTCTGACTAGCGTGAAGTCATTCATTGGATACTCGCCAGTGGTTATACCGGAAGGATAACGAGAACCTGATTCAATGTTGTGTGCAATGTGTTATTTTGTTGTTATCTGACCAAAATCATACCATTCATTTTAGCTTGTCTTCACTATTTTGAGTTATTGGGAGTTTTTTTCCTGTGATACAAGGTCTTTATTTGTGTATTTATATTTATTTGAACATTTTCACAATCTGGAGTCCTTCTGCACATTGACCTCTCCTTCTCTCAAACTTTCCAACAGACTCTGCCCAAGTCTGGCACGGTATCACTTTGCATCGAGTTGAAACTAGTTTTATGCTTCCTGCCATTCTAAGCACACTGAGAGAAAATACCACGATGAGATCACACGAGGCTGATGTTTACATGACAAATATGCTCACGAACGCAAACAGGAAAAGTGCTCCTGGAGTACGTGATTAGAGTGACTGGAAACCTTTCATTTCTACAATTTCACAATCCAATTTAATCCAATGTTATCAGCAGACTTTGGGGATGTGTCGTCCATTATAGATATTGTCATTTCTAAACATTTGGATGGAGAACAAATGCATAAAGATACTTGGAGTACATACAAAGTATGACTATTTCACATTTTTGTATCCACTTTCCAGCCCTTTTAACCAACATACACTGTTGTGCATCATGTGTTTGTAGACCTCATCTCATTCGTGATGGTTCTCTCATTTTGCTTACAATAACCGTTTGAGCTTGCCCTGACTTGCCTTTTTGTTTGTTGTTTACTTACACTTAAACTGTTTTCCTGTCTCCTTTTCCTTCTGCTTTCATGGCCTTGCCTACACACTAGGATTGCTGACAAGGCTTTCTACAAACAGCCCAACTCTGATGTTATAGGCTTTGTGTAGGTTTAGAAATTCCTGTTTTTTGATGTTGTAGGAGAACCACACACACCTATTGAGTTGCTACTACTAGTGCCCTTGTTCATTGGATGCATGTCTCAAAACGTTATGTTTTACTGCATTTACTATTGTGAATAGGGATGCAGGTTTTTTAATTACCTGCTTCTCATGGCCGGTACCCATAAGATGACTGATGATTTCACATTTTTGTATTGTGAAAAGAAGTTCATAACCTGTAGTTTATGCACACATGAGGCTAAGATGTGAGCAAAGATTTAGTATTCCATAGCTCTGACCTAACCAAATCTTCAAAGACAGACTTTTTTTTGCCTAAGAATTGAAATGCAATGCTTTTCCACTAATTTACTCATACCAAAAGCCAGTTTTAATCTGTATTTTAAACAGTCATTGTGCGTTACGTTTGTCGTGAGCATTGGCAAGAATTGCATGAGCGGACATAAAGTGTATTAGTGTACATGTGTTCTAATTATAATCCGTCTCTCACATTAGCGCATTTACTTACATCTTTTTTTCCTGGTCCTTGTAGAGCCTCAGAGGAGGCTCTCATGGCGGAGAGTGACGGAGGAGACACGGGAGCCCCAGGGACCGAGTGGGAGAGGGTGGCGCGCCTCTGTGACTTCAACCCCAAAACAAACAAGCAGGCGAAGGATGTGTCTCGAATGCGCTCGGTCCTCATTTCCCTCAAACAGACGCCACTGGTCCGCTAGAGCGCTAACATCATCCATTTAACAATGCCTTTGATTTTTGATTTTTTTTTTTTTTAACCGAGTTAGCATCACACAAATGTATATCCTTCATAACTTTTAAGAAGTTTTCCTGATATTTATAACCGGTTCAAACGCAGACCAGTGTGTTTTTAAATTGGTTATTTTATTGACACCTCGCTGGAATGGGGGAAAAGATCTGCTCGATTGGGTGGTCGTTCTTTAGCTTATCATAGCTATACTGAAGTAAATATTGTTACTGTATAAATTAATCCTTTTACTTTGCCCTTGCGTTTAACAAGGTTACTATGTTAACTTACTGCATGCTTTTGCCAATCTTATTGATGTGCCGTGGTTCTTTTTATAAATTTGCATTTTAGGTCAATTACTTTCGTTTTTTATTGAGTTGAAGGATACCAAACAGGAAATGGATTGTAACCACCTCTGCCTGTTGTGGAATAACATGCTAAGCTCTATTTTGCTGTTGGGATTCCCTAATTACGTTTCAAATGTCTAGAAATGCAAATGATCCGAGCATGTGGCCTTTTTCATTCTGACCTGCTACTGTTACCATCTTTTTTTTGTTGTTGTCAAAAACACGTTACTATTTGATTAGAAATGCAGAAAAAGTTTTCACAAAAGTTACACTCTTCATCGGGGCTCATCATAGCTAAAGGGGTGTACTGCTGCTTTTCTCCTTCACTTGATTCAATCAACTTAATTGAAACATTTATTTGCCCACCAGTAAGTCTTAAAATGTCCTAAGAGCAATGTAAATGTTTATTTCAGTAGAGAAGCCTATGTAGTCGTGTTTCACATGTTGCCTCTATGGCCATTATGAATACTGAGGGGAAAAACTATTTTAAGGGAACGGGAAAGAATAATAAAAACTAAAGGAATCGCAGTTGACTTTGAATACTCTCTCTCACACACTCACACTTTAAAACTAATTCATAAAATAATGAATTGATTGTAATCTATTGCACAGAGAAGATACTGTTGCACACCTTGTACCTTGACAACTCACCATGTGAACAATTTAATGTCAGACTCCAGATTGCTTAGTATTTTGGTTAAGTGATATTTAGTTAGTCAATTATATTTATATATTTCTCACTATGTACTACAAGTGGTGGTGTACAGGCAACAACACATTTGCCTTTGGTTCAACAATACCCGTGTATCAGAGTTCATTGGATTTATATTTATATCAGTTTATAATGGTACAATCAAATTTATATGCAGATGACTTGGCATGGGCTTTGTTTTCTTCATTGCTTGGGTTTCATCGCTGTTGCAAATGCTCCAATAACGATGGCAAATACAGTAAAGCCTTGAGCAAAGATTCGCACTCTCATGAACAGCTGGGACTGCCTGGTTTTGCCTTGATGAAAAGCGCGGAGGCCATAGATAAGAGCTCCTGCAGTTCCCAGACAACCTGGGTGACAAGAGGACACCAAACTTGTGTCAGTTTACTAATGGTAAAGGACAACGTAAGTAATTCATGTTGTCAATGTGTGATGTAACGAAATGAGAACAAGCTCAAGTTATACAACCCATACATGGTATATAACAAACATGACATAACATAAATGCAATGCACACGTTGTATTTATTTGATACATGAACACGAGCTACCGAGCCTCCTTCAGTGGTTAAATTGTGTAGTCAGCCGCTATTTCTGCAACTCACCTATGGGGACGAATGGGTTTTCTTTAGTCTTTGAGATTAATTTCTCCTTGAACGTCTGGTCCTTACGCTTCGATAATGGTGAAAACCCTTCAATAATCGGAGGCTGTGAAAAATCATACGGCACTGCCACCGACTGCTGTTGTATTGGTGCATCGGCGAGCGAGGGGGTCGAGGCAGCTGCCATGTTTGCGCTGGATGTTGCCGGATGTTACGTTACAAGGTTAGAAAGACGTTTCCGGCCAAATACTTGGGATGCACGTGGACATCTCACATGGATAACATGCTAAAATATTGATCATTTAGTTTGTATGCATATAAATATTTAGCCACTGGTATGGCAAAATGGACATGTATAAACAGTGTCAAATGAAACAAAGTACATAACAAATCAATGTTACGTGTCCATGTAAAAAACCTACCAGACCGGCAAGGTGGCGCCCCCTGTTGGGGGGATGGATGCACAACTGGGGAGAAGGATAAACTACTGAGAGCCGAGATTAGCCTAAGATTTTGTGATTCAAATCTTCCACACTGTGATTTGAGGGACATACGAGACATGCATATTCTGTGTCAGTGTGGAAAATAGCTATATGATGCTGGTTACAGTTACTATTGCTTGCTTGAGTGGGAGGCTGCTGGAGTAGTCTAGCAGCATCAGACTGCCGTCTTTGACTAAATCGCAGCCTAGCCGAACTCAAACCGTTGGCTATTAACAGATTGGTTATTTACAGGTTATTTAACACACTACCTGCTGACTCGATGACATATGTATAAATGTCTGTATAAGCAATATATGACCACTGTGTTCGGTCATTGATCCACTTGGACGGGGAGAGACGCAAAGGGGCATGACGGCTCCGATCAACCTTGATTTAACAAAGTATCGCGAACGCTCAGGTTCACGCAAGGCACAATAATTATTGGTCTATAAAGTAATGGTTTGTTTAATACAAAAGGAATGCATACAAACGTGTCACACTTGTAACGTAAACACGTCAAATTGCCTCGACATCTATGTAACCTTGTGTTTTCCAGCCCCTAAAAAGGGGCGCGGCCATGACTCTTGAAGTACCCGTGTGTGCCGACAGGGGTCGTCGCTGTGATGGGCGAGGGCGCAGGCCAGCAGGGCTATCTAGGGGTCCTCCACCTGGTCAGTCACAAGCTGAGCAGTGTTCAGCCTCTCTTTAAGGCTCCAGGCCCAGTTTATTTATTAAATTAATTATAAAATCAGCTGGAATTACTTATTCATTCATGTATGCCTAATGTTGGAGTGGCACGTTACATGCTTTTGGTGCATGAACGCATGGACTACTGATAAACCTAGTTATCAAAACAGAGTTCACAGCTGCACAATCTCCTGTTTGTGGCTGACAGAAGGAAGTAGGGCGCAAGTTAACTGACCACAGACAAGGCACTGGCCACTAGCTCCTGCAGTCTCCTGGCAGACTGGTCAGTTTATGTCCATTGACCCTGACTGTATTTGCTGCTCTGAACAGGGAATTTTCCCCAGAGAGCTTCCAAACTGCAGTCTAGAGCAACAGGATTTGCAGCCATGACACTGTCGACCGATGAGGTCACTTCCTTGTGGTCCTTGTCAACATAGCAATTCCCTTAAACCCAGTGTCCTTGGTTGAAGAAAAGGCTGACGGTACTCAGCGACGAGGAGAAGGTGGAGAAGCTCTGCACAAGATTATTTGGAGTGGTGAATCCAATATATTGTACGGAAAATATTTGACAAATAAAAGCATTTGGTTCATCTGGTGCAGTGGAATAAAACTAATTGTGCCACTGAAATAGATGTTTCACTAGCATAACACCTTTGTCGTCATGACTGCACTGCTGGATTGGATAGGCAATTAAAGCAGTAGACATTTTAAAATAAAAAAAAATAGAAAAGTAGTTACGGATGTTTAACGTTCAGCATAAAAATAATATTCATCTGAACAGTTCTATAAAAAGGCACCCCAGAGTTGGATAAAAGAGAACACGATTACTTTTCAATCTTTTTATTGAATATTAAGGTAAATATTTCACATTAATACAGGCTACATAAAGTAGAGCCACTATACGACATGAAATTTACTCTCATTTTAACCCTTTTTAGTATGTAAACAATTATACATGTATTTACCACTCTAAAAGGTTCTGATTTCTTTCTCTCTTTAGGTAATCATCATCTAGTTCTGGGCTGAGTTTAAATAGCTACATCACGTTGAGCCCCTCTGCAGCCAGAGAATGGTGTAATGTGGGTTTTAAGTCAAAATCGCTAAACTACGCAGAGAATGGATCCTGTTGAACAAGTGATCACGCATGTTTTGTTTGCAGACATCGTTGGGACCCCCTTTTTAACAGCCCTCGCGCCAACATGTTATATTTTTCTTATTCGAGATAGGCACATCAAAGAATGTCGTCAAGGACTAAACCCCCCCAATCCACTGCTCTGCACTCTCTGGTCTACTAAAGTTAACATCTCTTGCAAAATCTTATTTTTTATTTTTATATTTGTCTTAGTCGATCTTTTTTTTTTTGTTGTCAGTTTGGAATCTCCTGTTTTGCACTGTGGATCATGCGTTTGTGCATTTGATTGCCGTCGACGCCCGTCTTAATTGACGTGGTTCAAGTGAACGTTGCCCACGTGAGGGGCCCAGGTACCAGGCCACACCTGCAGGGAGGGCGAGGGAGGGAGAGAGGAGCGGCTGTTACCGTGGCGATCATGAACACCAAGTACACTTAACCGACTCACCGCGGTAATAAAAATAATAAAAACACACATCGCTCTGTTAATGAAGTACCGAGATGGACTTTACCTGCTGTGGGTCCGAGTTGTCTGCGTTGTTTGGGACAACCTTGATAATCGGGCTCCATGCCGGGTCACCGGTGTGCAGTCCGTTGTACATGGGTCCCCCCGGCCCCTCTGCCATGGGAGGGTGGGGTGGCAGCATGGTTCCTCCATACATTGACATGGGCATTCCCTAAAAGTAGCACATCAGTTAAAAAATGTTACAAACAATTCCATCGTGATGCATACAGACTTGCGCTCCTGTGCGCCACAGTTACCTTTGGGAAGTCCATGTAGCTGTTGGCTATGTGCTGGGGCTGGTGGTAGCTGTTGGCAGGGTTTGCGATGCCGGTGTCGTCCTGCTCCATGGGCTGGTGCTGGGAGAAGGCCGACTGCTCAGCCTGCAGCTGGGGGTGCATCATGTGGCTGCTCATCAGGGGCTGGGACCAGCCGGACATGGCCTCTGTAACAGGGAACGCACCAGGTCAGCTTCAACGAGTGTCTCATACAGGTGACAATGTTTTCACGTGCGTGAAAAGGAAAAAGTCGTGCAAATATCTATCAATATAGACTGACATTGATTGACAGACATGACAGATGGAACGGGGCAAAGTTCGTCATAACGGCAAACATCAAATATTTACCTGAACGATCTAAATTGTATCGTAGCAAAGGCAATTAAAGGTGCAGTGAACCCATCGCTTGTTTGTTTAAACGTGGTAATAAGACTTATATGATTGTCAAAATAGTCATCTATGCCATTTTGTCACGGTTACTAAAATAAGTAATTTAGAAAAAATTTAGAGTAAAACCCTATGTTTTTGCCAGGCTTTTGTGAAACCCCAAGCAACCCGTATTCCAAGCATCAACAGCACTCGTGCTCATTCTCTCACCCGAAGCGCTTCCAACTCCGAAGGACCAAATGCCGCCTTGTCCCACGGACGCCGTGTAGCTGGTGGTGAGGAGGGGAGGGTTGACCGAGCCGGTCTGCCTGATCCGGGCCAGCCGCTCCGTGCCGATGGGCGGGGGCACCTTGCGGTCCTGTTGCGAGGGGTTCCCCGGCTTGGGCTGGGGAGGAGTGGCGACGGCGGACGCGGAGAGGGCCGAGGACGACACCGTGGATGGAGGCGGTACCGGGGACTCGCCTGGTGGGGGAAGGAAGAGGCGGGAGGAGATATATGGGAATATGGGTTATATGGGAAGGTCGCCTTGATGCATCGCTGGATTGCAGAAGAGCAACACCACCATACACTAAACACATCCCAACCTGATGTGGCCGCACTCCAGGGATGAGGGGAGAAGTGCTGTCTGCTGAACGACGGGGTGCCGACCCCTGTATGCCCATGCAGATACACGGGGCTCCCGGAGATACTGGTGGCGTAGCTGGTCAATGCTGGAGGTTCACATGGGACAACACACAGACAGACAGTCAAGTCAAGCTGAGGAACACCAACATAAAAAAGCAACACGTTCCCAGCCAGTATGAGGGCCCGCAGTGGGACCAGGTCTTTACCGATGGGGCTGTTGACCATCCTCTGGGAGGAGGAGCGATAGCCGGGGGCCTTGGAGCTGTCTGGTGGCGGAGGAGGCATCATGCTCTCCATCTGGCCCATGCCCATGTAGGCCGTCGGGGCCGAGTAGGACTGCTCCGGAGGCGACCGGGTGGGCAGGTGGCAAGCGCCCCACACCTGGTTGTTCCCCACCTGCAGGAAGGTCAAAGGACAACAGGGACACAAATTAAAGCAGGCACAGGTCAACTCAATCTAATGAATGACGTCACGCATCTGTTGCATTTAATGCACTGTCAAATATATATTAATTTTTTTTAAAGTGGCTGAATGTGAAGTACATTCTCTACAGAGGGAAGCCGACACTCACTTGGCTGTTGTTGTCGAAGATGCTGCTGAAGTTGAAGAGGCCGGCTGGGCCGAAGTTGTGTGGCATCTGCTGTGGCTTGCCGGTGTTGGGGCCGTGTTGCATCTGGGAACCGTTCATCATCCCCAGGTTGGAGGACACCTGGTGGGGGCCGGGGGCCTGGGCCTGGGGAGGCAGGCTGGACTGAGATCCCTGCGTCTGGTTCTGCTTAGGCGGCTCTTGCTGAGGATTGAGTGGAACAAACACAGACTGCTGCTGCTGCTGCTGTTGTTGTTGCTGCTGCTGCTGCTGCTGCTGCTGCTGCTCCTGGGAGTAGTACGGCCCGGGTGGCTGCATGCGGTGAGAGACCCTGGGTGCCGGCGCGGAGAAGTGGGGTACAGTGTTGTTGGGGTGTTGCGTGAGCGCGTGCGAGAGCGTGTGCGAGAGGACCGGGATGGGTGCCGAGGGGTGGTGGGAGCTCTGCTGCGGAGCCAGGAGGGGCGGCGGGGCCTCTGAGGACGCCATGGAGGACGGAGGCGGGGGCAGATGCTGCCGGGGCTCCGGCTTGGGAGGCAGAGCCATGGCAGGGGCCGCGAAGGCCGCCGAGCTGATGTCGTCGCTCGCCGAGATGGGCTGACTCTCCAGAGGGAGAGAGGGCTTCTCCTTTCCAAGAGGGCCCATGGCGCTGGACTCCGTCTTGGGAGCCTGGATGAGGGGCTGTGCAATGACTCCGAGCGGAGGCTGGGGGGCGTTGGGGGCGGCGCTGGCCGTGCTGTGGTGCACCGGGGAGCCCGTGCCTCGCACCGCACCGCTGCCGCTCGATCCAGGAGCAGAGACAGGATTGATGCCGATGGGCTTGGCGTCGGGGGCAAACAGCTGTTTCCTGACGGAGGAAGGGGTGGGG
>OMNS01000363.1:0-13199 GCA_900303225.1 Laemonema laureysi | reverse complement strand
CATACATACATACACACATACTGTACATACATACATACATACATACACATACATACATACATACATACATACATACATAGATAGTGGTTGAAGGATAGTGGTTGAAGGGTTGTGTATTCTGCCCCTGGGCCCGGCTTTAACTCAACACTATTTCACCAGGCTCCCATTTCTGGCGTTCCAATAGTCTCGTTTGAGCACTGTAGGATGTCCAACCTCAAATGCTCTCAGTCTCTTTTGTGTTTGAGCAGTAGAACATGTGTTTGTCCTGATGTTTGTGAATGCACAGTTGTGTTTCTGTATGCCAGCAGAAAATTGGTCAGTTTTTGTTGGAGTGGTACTCATGGACTGTTTAAAAGTCAGAATGAAGCGCTCATCTAGTTCATTTGTGGCAGGATGGTGAGGAGCCATCTTATTATATTCTTCCGAAGGAAAGATTGAAACCTTTCCCCTGTAAACTCACTGCCATTATCACTGCTGTGGGGAACCTGTGCGAGTGAAAAGTGTATATCTGTTGTTTCGGCTGCAACAGTATACAGCCACTTGAGAATGAGAATTGGTTACAATAAGGAACATGTGATCCAGAAATTGTCCTGCATAGTCCATGTGTATACGCTGCCAAGGTGTATAGTGGGCTACTCCCATGTACGGATAGGAGCTGTGTGTGGTTGGTGCTGCATCTGTTGACAGTCGGTGCAGGTCCTGGCGATGTCCTTGATCTGACCATCACTGCCAGGCCACCATACATAGCTCCTAGCTAAGCTTTTCATTTTCACCATACCAAGGGACTCATCATGTAGTGATCCCTGGACTCTTGAGCATAGCTTGGGAAGCACGATGACATGATGTAACCCACATGATGCAGCCTTGACATGAGACGTGACATGTGAGTCTCCATGAACCTGCCATCCATTTACTGTTCATTCAAACACTTCAGAGAATGTTGGGACTCTAAGGGTTTCTTTTTCTACCTGCTGACTGGTTACAGGTAGGGGTTCCATCTGTGGCATATGGAACACTATATCTGCTGTGCTTCACAATTGAAGAAGGTGAGAAAGTCCATCTGCATTTTTGTGGATTAAATATGTGGTTGGTGATCTGTCCCATCTGAACAAAGTCAAGTGTTTTCCATGCAAATGCTGATTACATTTCTTTACCCCCCATACACAAACTCAAACCTATCAATTTGCGCAGTTGAGTTCAGCCTGATTTAATGAAAAACTGGGACCAATGTGGATTTTACAGTTGTACCAGTCCAAATGAAGCTAGCCAAAGGAAGCTTGTTTGAAGATGTTTTAATCTATGCCTTTCTCCTTTCTCTTAGTTAAGCAATACAATCAGGGTTTTCCAAAAAGGGATTATGAGGAAAAACATTAAATGTCAGCAAAGGATCTCATTTTCATGCAGAATGCATCAAGCTCTGTGACCCTAAAAACATGATCACTACTTATCGTTACCATTTTGCAACAAAGACAAACAAACAAATGGCCACTAAATGTGATATGGCCAAACAGATCTGATGCTGGAGAGTATAAAATCTTTATGGAAGCGGTCATTACAAAACCAAACTAATCCAACCACTGAAAGGTAAACACCATAAACACAAAGGAACTATACAGGTGATATTTGACAGCTTATCTTCAAAGGCACATGCTTAAATAGTCAAGTCCTTCAAGGCCCCGACCTGGCAAACACCCTCCTTGGTGTATTTTGCCAAAATAACATTACGCTGTAATTGGTGACATTGAAGGAATGTTCCATCAAGGAAGTGTGAAGAGCAGATTCCTTACATTTGTCAGAATACAGAATGACAGTTAATCCATTTGGTGCATCACCAAGTTGTGCCAACTTTGCATAGCAAAATACAATTTTAAGGGATTCAGTCACACTTATGTCCAACTTTTACATTGCCTACTTCAAGTCAACCACAGAAAAAACCATAACACTTGTAATGTACTGAGCGATGGTTTAAGGATGGATTCAAGTTAACAAAATGGGTCAGCAACAGAAGCTCTTGCTTTGTAAGGCCAAACAGATGAAGGAATTGGACCTGGACAGAGAAAAGTTGGAGGTCAAAACCGCACTGGCCAGTGTGGCCACATCTCTCCAAAGAACAAGAGGTATCCTCAGTTTGAGAGATATGTTTCATGCCAAAATAAATCCTTCAAGAATTGACCTAGTTGGGCTGGAATGAAGTCCTCTACAAAGAACACTGCATCTTGTGTCAAACAGCCATTGCTTTGATATGACAGGTCAGATTCAGCCTTTAATCAGATGGCTCTACTGTTACCTATGCACAACTAGAAGTAGGAAATGACCACATGTTTAACACTCCTAAACCTATAGTCCGAAAGCTACCATAGTCACATTTACTACCAGATTTCCTCACAGGCTAGTAATGTGGCAATCAAGAGAAATAAAATAGTCAAGTTCAGTCGACAATTTTTTATTTTATTAAACCAGAAAGACAGTTGCATTTTGGGAGAAAGACCACTGTAGTTCTTGTCAACATGGCAGCTAAGGTGCCCACTGCCAATTGTCCCCTTCATATGCAGGCTCTTCCTTGTCTCCAGGTCCTGATGTCTGACCTAGACAGGCAGCTGGAAGCTCTGATCAGAGGCACTTGGAAAGGTCTGGACCAGCTGCTGCTGCTGCTGCTCCTCCTCCTCCTCCTCCATAGGGCTGGCAGGATAGTCATATTTGAGGTAGTGGTTCTCCTGCCAGTAGTCTTTGCCATGCTCAACGCTACTGCTGGAGTGAGTGTAGGTTCCTGGAGGGTACTGGCCTGTGAGCAACATCCAGTCGTACGGATAAAAATACCCAAAAGAGCCCCTGGGCATGCTGGCTACCGATTCAGATGGGCTGATGAAGACATCAGGGTAAGGAGGCAGTGGTGGGAAACCCCTTTCCTGGGTCTCAGACTGGTAGCCTCCATCCTCCTGTCTGCCCTCGAATCGGGACAGTTCTCCTGGGAGGAACTGTGGTTCAGGAGGAGGAAAGGGTGGGCTTGCATTGCTTGAGCCAGGTTTCATGTAGCCAGCATCACTGGTTGATGGATCAGCTTCCCCACCAGAGAAGATGCTTGGAGGCTGAACAGCCCAGGAGACAGCTAGAAACAAATTAGCAGAGTGTGGTCAAAGCAATTTACATGTTCAAAAGGAGAACTAAACCAAAACCACTTTTAGATAGTCTTGGTTTACAGTGTAGATAATTCCCTCTATAGGGTAAACATGTCATTGCATGCATAACCACCAACTGGCTGATGGGGTTAATGGCAACTGCTGACAAGCATTGATGAGACACCTGCCCTGGCCCCATCATACATCTGGGTGGACATTTCCACATGACAATTTAGAAACCACTTGATCACACGGTGGTAAAATGGGGGCCCTTTAAGGCAGGGCCAAGAGGCTTAGTTCTCATTCAATGCATTCCTCCTCAGACTCCATGAAACTGAAAAAACCTACAGTGTCAATAATGACACTTGATTTCAGGTTACCTTCATATGAAGCAGGTGGCGAACCTTTGCCGTTTCCAGGGTAAGGAGAAGGGCTCTTCACAGCAGAGCCTTTCTGGTCTCCAGGACCAGACAGGGAGTGGTCATAGCCAGGGTCCACCTGCTCTTCAGGTTGGTAGAAACCTGCAGCTTTCGAAGAAACACCTCCAGTGTAACCACCTTTATACAGCGGGGCCAAACGCAAAGCAGGATCAGCCACTAGTAAGAACGTAAACATTATGTGAATTAAAACAAAAGCCTACATTTTATGATACGCCTACATACCTTTTTTAACTGGACTACAGTTGACATCCCAAAGAAGGACAGTTTGGAGGAAGACCCTAAAACAGAAAGCTTAAAGTTTACAACAATTTTCAATCACAAAACATTGCACCATCAAAACAGTGTCACTTACCATGTGAAGAGCATTGATGCCATTTCTCCAAACGTACACAACGACATGAAGAGCAAAGTTTAGTGGAAGGTTTTTAAATGTTGCCAGCCACCAACTGACCAATGAGAGCTTAATGAGTTGATGATGCACAGCTGCCACTAAATTATGTGTTACAGGTGGAAATTTGAATGCAGCCCATGACAGAAAGGTACACATACTGCACCTAGTAGTTGTGTTAACTAAAACCATTGAGACAGCTCTAACCATGGCTGTTGTCATTAATTAATTTGTTGATAGGCACACACAGAGTGTACATGTGTACTGTTTTTTATGATTTCTCTATGTGCAGCTGGAAGACAGCTGGAGACCACACATGCATACAAACACACAGATACAAGTGTCTCATTGTTGCACACACACACAATGATGAAGTTGTTCTCAAATGTTGTTGTGTAGTCTTTAGGCACACAAATAATAAAGGAATCTACACAATTGGATCTCTATAATCATAATAAAGATTTGCCGTTTAATGGTAGTTTTATTGGTGGCTTATGGGAGGCAGCAAGCCAATGGTCAGGAGCTTTACAATAGTGGCACTGACCCAGTCTTCTATATAAATTACGTTGACCCTTCTTCTACTCCTGCATGCCTATCATCTGCATAGGCTCTTCCACGGACTCTGAGGAAGAGGAGGAGAGAATCATATCCACCTCCTGAAGAATCAGCTCCTCGGGATGCCTTCCCACTGTCTTCGACCTGAACGGCTGGGATTTATAGGCTGCCGTGTCTGCGTCGTTAAATACCTCTCTACAGTGGGATTATTTTATATTAACTTAATGGACCAATGAAAATGGACCAGCTTGACTTTCAACCAATATCATGTTTCCCTTCACCATCATGAAGCATAGGCACTGCTGGTGAGCATTTCCAATTTGGCACAATCCAATAAAATCCTGAAGGATCTCATCAAATCTTCCTGGTTTGTTCTACACTTGGAAATGCTTCCCATTACAGAAGTCGTCGGCTGACAAGAACCACAGAGGCAGCACCCAATACAGGACAGGTAGTGACATCATCCGGCGCCAGATGAAAGTGTTTGACTTGTGATGGCACTATCCCAGAGGTTTGGTTTAAGTGGGGTTTTTTTACTCCTTAATCGACTTAAAGCAAAAACAGGAACAGGAACGTTGGCAGCTTTATATTAAAGCCACATATTGAATTGTATTCATCTCAAATTTGGTTATATCTCTTTTTATTTACAAATAAAAAAACATGACAGTGTAGACATACAAACACTGTTCCACAGTGACATGGCGACTGTTGTACTGCTGTACTGTGCGAATTATCACACGAACAAATGGGGTTTACCTGAATGTTTGCATCATCCCATTGTATTTACAGACGCTTCATTTCAGGCCTAAATGAGCAATTTGTTAAAATAAGCGTTAAGGATGTATGGCTGCAGAAGTGATATCCAGACTCTGAGACCTAAATCAGCACCTAGCACCTTCAACAGGGATGCACCGATATGACTTTTTCATTGTCGTAATATTGGTATTAATATCGGAATAGATATCTTATAGTTTTATCTTATAGTTTTAAAGTTGATGTATCACCTTTGTTACTTTTGCAGAATAGCATAGATTTACAACACTAACTGGGGTCACAAATATATTGATATCCATTAATTTTCCATAAAAAAAATATGACTGTTTAAAATATCAAGTAACCTTCCATTTAATTTTATGTTTAATATGGCTTCTGGTATAATCTGGTATGATACTGTTCTTTAGGTTGGTATTGGATCAATGTAGTATTCTACTTGTTCATCCTAATGTTTAGTATTGGTATAATCTACTTGTACTACTGTAGCCAAAATCTACTCAAGCCCGAAGTTCATTGGGGAGATTAAAACAAAATAATTTAAAAACATCAACATCAACTAAGAATGAATGAATGGAAGTTATGCACATAAATTCTGTTATTCATGTGAATAAAAATATTAGTTGAAACTGGGAAGTTTATTCTATACTTCACAAAAAGTGTGTTATATCTTTTTATGCTGTATTTAATAACTTGTTTTGATAACTACAGTTGGGCCCTGTGTTTAACTAAATAATACGGCTAACATAGAATATTAAATGTATATGGTAAAAAAAATATTATTAGCAGCTCTATGCACACCCCAATATTCATCATTTGAAGCATGTTGGAAAATAATGATCATTTTGTGCTAATAAAAAAGTATAAATGAATTTTAAAATGAGCCATTAAAACATACAATAATATTACAATGTATATAATCACAGGAACAATGGTGTAAAGGAAAACAGCAGAACGTGTTTTGTTTGAGGGAACATCGTTTGGGTAGTTAATGGGAGTATTACGTCAAAGTGAGGCGTACTAAAATGTGACAGGTTTCTGTTGTGGGGGAAGGGGAGTGGAGGGTTGCAACACGCATGCCCCTTCTAACCAGTCCACGAAGAGTACAAGCCAGAGATAGGTTCTTTAACTTCTTTCCCTCTCCACATCCGGAGCCCCTCTCAGTGCTATTATGTCCCATAGTGATCAAAGCTTCCAAGGTATTCCAGGGCTGCTCTGTAACATAGCTGGTACTGGTCCTGGAAAACAAAACAAAACAACCGTTAAAATGTGACTTTGATGAAAGAGGAAACCGAGTAACACGTTCTTCTATGTATTTATTTATATTACTTTATTTTGTGATTACACAGTTGATTCTGTAAGATAAAAACATGAACATATGGCACGAATATAGCCAAGAGAAGAAGAACGTGTAAAAGGAAATGTATAGAAATGTAAAACAAATGTATAAAAAGCATAGGTTGCATTTTTCTCTCTCTCTCCAAAACAGCAGTACCTTCTTAAGACTATGGTGTGGCTGTACAATGCATGTATATATAAATTATATGAAACAACATTAAGTCAAAGCGTTCATACATACATTTACACTACATTTCTACAGTTCTCTGTCCAACAGTATGTGTGTGTGTTTAAGATGAGCCATGTCCTGATGAGGAACCAGTAGGGCCCGGTCGTAGCTCACGTTTTACCTCTGTCTGCACCATGGCGGGTCTCTGAGTTCTCAGAGTCTTGACGGTCTGAAAGAGGTCCACCACTCCCTCGTATCTCATCCTCTCCAACGCGATGCTCAGAGCGATGAAAACACCCGTCCGCCCGACACCCGCACTGATGAGCGAAACGACACATGGACATATTAAAGAGTTAACAAAAACGACACAATCGGCAGTATCTCTTCATGTTTTGGATTGCCAGGATAAAATGGCAACTGTACAGCCTATTATTTGGTGTGACTCCTGCAGTTTGAGTGCTTTTGGTTACTTTCAAGATGAAGACAAACTGCCAGAAGAATGATTGTACACTACAGCATGTTGGGTGCCCATGTACTGTAATGAGAGTTACCTGCAGTGCACGGTGATTGGTCCATCTTGGCCAAACTGCTCTTTGGTTTTGTGAACCTGGCCAATGAAGTCAATGAAGCCCTCTCCGGTTTTTGGTACGCCTTGCTCAGGCCAGTCAGTAAATTGAAACTGCCTAATGGTCCTAGACTGGCCATCCTATATGGGTAAACAAATAATGAAACTATTATGAATACCGTTTAATACAGCCAGAATAATGCAAATCCACAAAGCTGTTGTGTGCAGTACTGCAGTAAATACAATGCCACGGTGTAATTATTCAATTACTGAAAAGTGTATTTGCCAAATAGTGGTCCACGAATACACATCTGCTGCACACCGCTCAACCATACCAACAGAGATTCATATCTAAATCCATTTCAATTGGATGTCATGTGATTGTGAGGGATGAAGATGGTACGTCACACAAGACTCCCAGTTATACTCAGAATATAAACAGCTGCCCTAGCCTTCCGCCAGAGGATCACATTTTGCGTTGATGTGAGGGTAACAAAAGAGTTAATCTGTTTGTATAACATCAGTATGAAATATGAAATTCAATAAATGAAAGATAACACACAACGTGTTTTCCTCTTGATTTAATAGACACTATCCAATCCAACGTCTCTTGTGGATGTGGACATGTAACCAAGGCAACAGATTAGCCTACTCTGAATGTGAGGGAAGCGTTGAAGACATGAAGCTGAAGAGTACGCACCCTGGCGTCGGTGACCTTGAACTCTCGGAGGATGTACTGAGGCATGTTATACTCCGCCATGGGGTCCACCACAAAGTACTGGTAGCGGGCCGATCGCTCGGCTGGCCAGTACTGATGACACTTTTCCTACAAAAGCAGGAAGCAGGATAGTGTATTCAGATTGACGACAGCACGTACACCCTTTTAAAAGTCAAGTCAATTTGAGTCAATTATATTTGTAAATCCCTTAATCACAGTTACAGCCTGAAAGGGCTTCAATGATTACTGAAAAGATGCAAGGATGATTATGCTTATGATTGAACTAGTTCAATTTAGCTCGGTTTTAATGATTGAACTTTAATAAGTGAAAGCTGCAGGGTTACCGCCTGAGATAATACGAACTAATGTGTACATGAGTGTGTTCACAAGTCCAAACGCTTGAGTACGCTTCATTTCAAAAAGTGTGCCAAACTTTGCTTTTTGTGTTGTTTGCTGTTCTTCTGTCCGTGGTACAAGTATGCATCACCCACCCGCCCCATCTCCCAGAGTTTGGTGAGCATGACAACAATGGTGGAGTTCTGTTCCCAGAGCATCCTCCAGAAGTCCTCAGTGGTCTCGGCCAGTGGGCCCTGTGTCGCCATGTATGCTTTCTGTTGCCTGCGACAAGGAATAACAAGATGGCAGCATATTTAAAAGTTATTATTATATTCCAATGTATTCCAATGAGAGTCAAATGAATTGTGAATTGATGATTTCGTTTTTTTTTTACATTTTCAATTCCATAATTTTTTTCAATTTTTCAATTTGTAACTACCCATACAATTAGTTATGCACAACATCCACTAGGGAGCAGTGTTTACTAAAAAGGTCGAAGGTGACTGCTGCCTACATTTCTATATTGCTATATTCTTAATCGTTTTCATTTAGCGTTTGAGAAATTGCAGTATAACTCCCAACCCTAAACCGCTGTGTCCAAACTTCATGTAATTTTTTTAACTGCTGGTTGAGGTAAATGACAGAGCTGAGCTCTGGTTACACCAGTTAAGACATAAAGAGAGGGAGACCCGTTGGTATCATCATATGTTCATGTCTTTAATTTACAGAGTCACCATGTAGGGACATTTGGGTAT
Source organism: Laemonema laureysi (assembly GCA_900303225.1). Classification (NCBI taxonomy): domain Eukaryota; kingdom Metazoa; phylum Chordata; class Actinopteri; order Gadiformes; family Moridae; genus Laemonema; species Laemonema laureysi. The sequence continues at coordinate 4,048 of OMNS01000363.1, read as the reverse complement.
CATCGGACAGTTATTGGACAGATATCGGAAACATGTGTGACAGATTTATATTATTTACAAATATTGACAATGGTTTAAACTAGCGGTAGCTAGTTTGTCAACTAAAAGCTCTGAAAGCTTTTAGTTGACAAAACAACGATGAACACTGTAATACAAATCACTTGGAAAGAGAAGACAATGCGTCTTGCTGTCACTGTGTCAGTGTCACTGCTATGGTCTTACCTGTACCCATCTATAAAGCTGGCATTGATGTAGTCTGAGCCCTCCACTCCCCGGATGGGCTGCAGGCAGACACGGCTGGATTCAAAAGGCATGATGTTCACGAGGCGGTTCTTGAACTTGTTGCATGGCAGGTTGGCACTGATAAATCTTGAGGTATGTGCTTTAGAGTTGGCCAACTTCTGCACAACGGGAGACAAGAAGGTGTGCACAGCATCTGTTACAGACTACAGATAGAGACAGAGACAGCAATTGGCTGAAATGAACACTTCTTCCCTGTGTTCCTTGGTTTATTGTATCCCTTATTCTCTGTCTGTTATTGTATTGTATTTCAATATTTTCTATTTTCGACACATGCCCCCTTCCCCTGAAAAAGAATACTACAGTGAAGGGCGATGATTTACCTTGAACTCCAGCTCCATGGGGGTGAGCGTCTCCCCAGGTGCAGTCTGGGTAAGTTTCTGGATGTGGCCGTACAGACTGCGGGCGGGGACCTCCGTGCATCCACAGGAGGTGGCCTCCAGCAGGGCCTCGTGAATAAAAACATACTGGTCCTCCGTCTGGACCATGTAGTTCCTGGCGGCTCGCATGCACGTCACATGACCATAGACGTCCACCGTCTTCTCGTACTTGATCCTCTCCAGCATGGCCTCAATGACGACGAAGCAGCCGGTCCGCCCCACACCAGCACTAACAACACAGCATAATACGTCTGGTGAAATGGTCCTAGAAGGGCGACGGGACCTTAATAACCGAGCAGCCATCTTGGTACTAAACTCTGGCTTGGTGGGGGAAACTGAAGATGGCAAATGGTGATTATCGGTCACTTCAGAGGTTGCCATACTGGGACCATAACCAGCTAAACCAACCAACCTAAATCAAACTCTCGTCAGCCTCCTTTTAATTCAATGATTTTGGTGGTCATACTTACATAAACAACTACAATGTTCACCAGAGAGTAAAAGCTGTGGTCACTGGTATTCAGTCAGTTGAAAGAGAGCTTGTTTGGTTTTCCTATAGATTTTAAAACCTACACAATGGATCTGCATTTCTATTCACTTTCCAAAATCAAGAAATCGGCTATAGGAATAGACTGCTACTTATTATTCATTATGCGGGTGGAAAAACACAACATCATTTGACTCATGTTAAATGGCGAGTACCTGCAGTGGACCACCATGGGGCCAGCGTCTAGCGGGTTGGAGGCCTTTACCCTGCGGAGGAAGGCCAGGGTGGGGGTGGGGTGCTCTGGGACACCATGGTCCGGCCAGGCCAGGAACTGGAACTGTTTCACCTCCCGCCTCTCGCTGGAGCCGTTCTGCAACAGTGTATCGATGTGTCGTGTTCCAGTATTAATAAAGACTACTTTATTCATAAGGAGAATTGCTCTGCTCAAGATGATTAATAATGTAAAAAAATGTAATAAATAATAAAAATAGAACAAATACACAAAAATAGTTTAAAATATATTTAATTCATACATTGCACCAGAGTGACATTTATAACAAACAAAACAAGCACGCACAGAGTAATCCTCAGTTTGCTAAACCTGTACTCTGTACCTGTACTCTGCACAATGACAATAAAGTTGAATCTAATCTAATGTAATCTAATCGTTAATATATGCCTAGCATCGCTATTTCATATAATAATTACAATAACAATTTTAATTTCCTAACTTACCTTAAACAGGGCAAAGGTGCGGACAATGTAGGTGGCCAGTTCCACAGTGTCTAACATGGTGACCTGGATCATTCCGTACGTCTCCGTGCCTCGGCTGGGCCAATACTGGTCACACTTAACCTGTGTAATACACATTGGTCAGTCAAACAAGCACATCAGTTCAGTCCAGTTCAATTCAATCTTTATTGTCCAGCAAGGGAAGCTCAATTTACAGCAGGACACAACACTACAATCAACACAAGTAAGATACATAACAACTACTTACAAACTTACAAACATAATGATGCATAAAATGCTATGAATAGGATCCATATAATTAACTGAACCAAGAATGACAGAGGTACGAGCAGTAGTGTTGACACAGAGTAGGTGCCGAGTGTGCATGCGAGATGAAGTGCAAGATTTGAATTATTGTAAAAATTTTGTAAATGTATTTAATGCACTTAATATGGTTAGAATTAAATCATGCCATTTCTTGTCTAATTGGCCAATCAAAATGTGTTGCTTGGTCAGATTTTAATCTCCCTGAGATGCCCGTTTGTTGTTAATTGATACTATGTTTTGATTAGCTGAGCATGTTTTCAACGAAAATAGGTTTTCCAACCTTTTGACAAACTTTAAATGACTCCCAAACTCCACAAAAGCAGGCTAACATGTAGACACTCCTCCACTACTTTTTGTTTTTGTTGAGTTAGAAGAAATAAGTCATAGAAATAAGTAAATAGAAAGGACATAATTAGCATATTCAAGAAAGACTGGAGCCTGGGGAAGTGAGAGAGAAGGAAATCCAAGTTTAATGAAGAGTTGTGGAAACAACACACAAGGGTGGAACGCTGGGAAGTGGTGCGCATGAAGCTGGGGTCGCCTGGGCCTCGCTTGAAGCTAAACGGAGGAAACGAGGGTGCCACGCCTCAGGCCCTGCTACGCAGGCTAAACAGATGGGAGGGCATCTGCTCTAGACCGGGCAGTTTGACTCTAGGAGAGAACAGGGGTGAGTGGCAGATGTCCCAGTGTTACGTTCACACCACTGGTCAGAGAGATGTGAAAGGGCCTATAAGACACGTTTGGATGGCTGGTCACCAGCAGCATGGCTGCAGCAACACACAATGCTCACTGAGTTAAAGGCAAACAGACGATTTGTTGGGGGAAGGATTTTTTTTTTCTGCTAACTTTAATTAGCAGTGGAATAGTGAACAGAGGGAGAGGGAAGATAAGTGCCGGATGCTCAAGTTCCAGGTCTTTATAGTCCCTAATAGGGATATTGTTTAGCCACGGTCACAATATAAACAGACAGACAGCACAACAAGAACAATAATAAAACACAGTAAAACAGTTCAGACGAGTTCAGGTCCAGTGCGACGACAGTGTGCCGTAAGCAGATTAGTGATATTTACTATTGGAGATGCCAATGGCAGTCGGGACAAAGGAGGCCGTATAACGCTTTGTCCTCCTAGCAGGTGCCCTGAGACGACTGACCTGAGGGTAGCAGTTCGGACTCAGCAGGGGGTGACCCTGACAGTTAAGGTTGCTTAACGTGGCTCTGGAACCGTAGTCAAAAGGTTGTGCTTCAGCTAGCAACAACTAGAAGACTAGAAGAGCAGGCAGCTTTTCACAAGAACAACAATTTATTAACTAGCCTACCAACAGTTGCACTGGTAGCCGGGTAATTAATGAATCATTATTTTTGTGGTATATAGTGCATGCCCATCTCTGAATACTAAGTGAGCATACAAACTCACAAGGCTTAAATATACCTGAGCAGAGGTCACAGGTAATCCATACCACCTGATGATCCCGCCCCTCTCTGGCCATTGGCCAATTATAGCCAACCCATTAGGACAGGTAGAAAACAGGCAGAGAAGGCAAGATCACCACAGTCTGCAAAATGAGGCTAATTAATTTAACAAAGTTAATGTGTATGCGTGTGTGTGTGTGTGTGTGTGTGTGTGTGTGTGTGTGTGTGTGTGTGTGTGTGTGTGTGTGTGTGTGTGTGTGTCTGTGCGTATTTACTCTGCATGTGTGTGTGAGTGTATATACTCTGTGTGTGCGTACATATGTGAATCTATATGTGTGTGTGTGTGTGTGTGTATGTATACTGTACGCGCGCGTGTGTGTGTGTGTGTGTGTGTGTGTGTGTGTGTGTGTG
>OMNS01000359.1:0-13395 GCA_900303225.1 Laemonema laureysi | reverse complement strand
CTCCGTGTGTCAGGTGATCAGTTTATTATGTCGAGTCACTGGTGTGTTGGTGTCGTTGTAACATGTGCTACTTACTGGCCTCTGCCTTGACTTTATCCATTTCAGCGAACAGGGTTACTTCTCTGTCCATTAGACTGGCAAGAGAGAGAGAAAAACAAGAGATGACTCGTTTCCCCAAGATAAGACGTCGTACTTTGACTCTGCAGAGTCATACAGAATAAAGAATACATTCCCTCGTCAGCAAATTGTGTTGCATTTGTTTAGTGCGTATTGGGGCTTCTGGGTGCACCCGGCCAGCAGAAACACTTCAATATCAACATGAAACCACAGCAAGTCGTCCCAACGTATAATTCCAAGGTATTGTTAGACTTACCGGTGGCGTGAAAGCAGTTAATTAAACATATGGATTATTACTTTTGTAACATGGTGAAGTAAGCGTCTTGTTACTCATAACCAATTTAAGAATATTTAAAAACTGAGCAGATGTGTTTTCCTGTGGGTTGGGATGTCTTTTGGGGCTTTCATAACGACAAAGAAGATCGTTTCCTCATAACATTTCTGTGTATTAGTCAGATCCTGTGCTTGTATCTCAGTTTCCCTGGGATGCAAATCAAGTTATTTTGAGAGCAAATTGGCCCATAATGTCTTATTTTGTGGGTAACCATGGTATGATCACAATATTACACTCAAGGTGTGCTTTGCTGTCATTAATGGCATGACTGTGTCACTGAAGTATGCACCAGGTAAAGTACACCTTGGGTGGAATATTGCTGAAATATGCAGCTGCTATCCAAGTGTGCATTATTAACGCTTGGAAGGAATGGAGCAGAGCAAGATATGTTTCCATGGCAATCAGGAAAACAAATCATGCTGTACCTAAGGTATGGACCTTGATCTCCATTACAGATAGGGAGCCTATGTTGTAGCCATCATACACGTTTCAATGTTAAACAATGGTCAACTCCCTCATCATTCTAGACACTAAACCTTCATTTGTCGTTATTTTTATTTCACAATAAATGTTTTAAGAGTTATTCGTTTTACCAGCTTTGGAGTTCAGCGAACGTCTGCTTCATCCTCTTGATGGAGGTGTCCATCTCGTCCTTCACCACCATCCTGTAGCGGGTCAGAGAGGCAGTGCACCGCTGAAGGTCCTTCACGGAGCGCTCGATGTTGGACGCTGGAGGTGGAGAGGAGTAACAGAACACGCGGTGAGTACCACACCCACCCACACCTCGATTAGCCACACCCCCCCCACCCCCTCACTAAAAACCAGTCTGCATGGAGTCAAGAGTGTGGAGCAGTATTACTGGAAGTCTAACCCGTCTTCTTGTTTCCTGAAGAGCCTCGCAGCCCGTCCAGGTCAGGGCCCAGCGGTGCGGGGGATGTGGGGGGATGGGCCTGTGAGCCGGGCCTGTGGCGGAGTCGCTGGCCTTTAGGGGCCTGGGGGTTCCTCCGTCCAGGCTGGAAGGCGGGGCTCGGGGAGCTGAGCGGACCTTCTGCTTCTGTACCTGTGGAGGGGTGGAGGACCACATGCCATGAGCACCGTCCGATCAGGTAATGTGCCCACACCGCCCACTAAAACCATCACCCCAGCCAACACAACAAACACTACACTTCACATTAAAAACATATTGTACAAGCTGAAAAATGTCAAGTAGGACCTCGTCCAACCATCGACCAACTTTCCACTTGACAATCCTCCATTTGTTAACGTCCAGTCAGAAGCCTCAGGCACTACAAATGGACACCCAGCCTCCCATCAGTAAAACACGGTTATGGGCGGAGAGCTCGGCCACTACCTGTGGTTTCGGACGGGGCAGGTTCAGAGTCCATCTCAACGTCTGCGTCCAGAGAGGCGGTGTCCAGCTGTTCGCTGAGAGAATCCAGAGATTCTCCGTCCAACGCTGAGCTGCAGGCATGGAAACCGTTGAGTGTGCCCTTGTGCTCGGCCACCGGGACGGCCTCCGCCAGGACGGCCTCCGCCGGGACAGCCTCTGCCGGGCCGGCCTCCGCAGGGAGCTCAGGCTCAGGCTTCGGCTTCTTTTTCTTCTTGGGCTGCAAATTATTACGTCAAGAGTTAAAACCAAGACTCAAACCCATTGAGATGTGACTCCAGTGGTCTCCATAAACACCGTCTACAGAACATCTGATGTCCAACTTGCCTTCACCTTCTTCTTTCCGGTTACGTTCCACTCCTTGAGGATCTCTGCTGCGTTGCCTTGAGTGTCAAGAAAACAAACAAAAGGTTAAAGATCCTCCGATGACGACGGATGCGTCCGTACGCCGAGCTTTGTTTGCATTTTGTGTTATGATTTCAAAAGTGCATTATTCAAAGGCTCTGAATACTTGAGTCCATCTGTTTGGCCTGGGGCCGAGCCAAAAATACCATACAGTGCGGGAACCTACGCACGAGGGAAACCCTTTGTGTGCAACACGCTCTTGCTCAACTTGCCAGCATGTGGGACCGCAATTCTATTAGCGAAAGGTTGCAAAGCACGACATAAAACAACCGACAACAATAGGTTAGCCCTCAGTGCAGCGTCATCAGGATTCCAATAACAAGTCTGACTTGAATGGAGGCCTATGTCTGCAGCGCTGAGGTGCTGGAGAGGCATGCGATAGTCCCCTCATGAAGGCTCCTGCCGTCACATCATGACTGGGGTGTTTTTGCGCCAGGCGTGATCCAAGTATTAGAGATCAACACACAGTAGTTGAAACAACAGTACACTGCTCACTGCTGATAGCCTCCAAACTCCCTGAACAATAGAGAAGATGCTTGTTTGGGGTCACTAATAAATAATGACTTCAATTACTGATAGCGTCTTCGTTAAAAGACAAGTCTGTACTGGATCTAGAAAATCGATTGAATCATTTGTTCGACATCAAATACTCAAATACATCCTATTGCACATCCCATATAAACACTGAGTCGTTAGCACATCCCATGTACGTGTCCACCAGTAAGAACCATCTCATAGACGTACCCTCTAAGAATGCCTGCACGGCCTTGTCCACGCTGTTCTCAAAGTGTTGCAACACCAGAACGATTTCATTGTTACTTTTGTTGGGGACGACGGCCCGGACGGCGTTGATCTGAAAAGGAAAAAGGAAAAAGGACCAAGGTCATCATCCAACATGGCAACACACCACGACACGCAGCTGAAGGCCAAAACATCCCAACTGTGGTCATAACCGAGCCGTTCCTGTGTGCTAATAAAACCTCAGCCGGTGTTGGGGCTGACAAAGAAAACTGTCGAATAAAAAAGGCTGACGATGGCTCCGATGTGAAGCAACGTTTCTGGAGAAAGAAATGATGTCAACCAAAATAAGGATGAGTTGTATCCCTGAGTGGACGGCATCCTGGAGGATTAGGGAACATGACGTTGTTGTTCCAGTTGTGCAGCTATAGTATTCATTAGTTGAAACTGTAGTGGACGGTGTGTATTATAATCATAACGAGAACCAGAATAGAACAAAGTATGTTAATGCTTCGTTTTACACGCGTGTTAAGCCACGCTCGGCCGTGGAGTGGCGGGACGACCGCGGGGGTAATGACATCACCAACGCACCCCACGTAGACAACGGCACCCACAACACCCTGCTCATGAGGAAACACTAGGTGCCATTTTTTATACACAACTTCAAATATGAAATGTTTTTAACCTTGGAAGAGAGTCACTGATCCTCCTGCTCCCCTGCTGCTATGGATTAGAGTATTGACAACACTACTCTTCCAGCATTCAGTGACCAGGAGACCAGTTTGTTGAAAATGTGTTATGTACGCACTGTTGCCACGCCCAAAACCAAGTTATTGTTCCAAATTAATCGCACATAATCGGTATAATTAGCAGGCCAACCCAGATATGTTCAGAGTTCATCCTGGCCTATCAAGAAAGTCGTCCAAAACTATTTGACCTGTGGGTCAAGTTACCTTTGAAAAAGAGGCACACCTTGCCATACAAATGTGTGGAGAGAGGAGAAGCAGGAGCCTACGATCGTCTTAAGATTCACTTTCATTTCTCGGTTCCAGTCTCCCAACATGCAAAACCTATCAAGATACTTCCCACGCCCATTAACGTGTCACTGGGAATGCACCGAGCTGTTCGCAGACTCGCAGGTCGCACCACATCTGTGACTACTGTGCCAAACAGTGTAAATACAGCCTAATACCAGCCTACTGTTACCACATGTGCATCGCATACCGGATCAGCGAAGCGAAAACATCCATTTTCAGTAACACCTTGAGACTGAGGCACGCGATTTGAAAACCAAGTTGGGGACTTGATTGTTTGAAGGAAGTGATTCCAGTATTATGATAGTCGTCTCACCTTTTCTTTCATCCGTTCAAATGTCCCGCCCTGGGACATGACCATTTTTGAGTGGGTGTCAAAAAACACCCCAGAGGCATCTGAAACACAAAACGAAGGTCAGTTCATATCCACTTCCAACTCTGTCATACACCTTAGCATATCATTTGCAAAACAAACTTGGCCAGCATGAAAGATCACTGTAGGACATCGACACAAGGTTTCCTCCACTAGCACACGGTACATTTCACCATGTGCGTCAAACAGGTCAATACTCCAAGAATCAATTAGGCCAATCCCTCATCAATGGAAGCTACGCAGAGCATGCATGTCTAAATGACTAATGACTTGAGCATACAGCACAAATGTTAGGTTAACGAGTCATGTGCATTAGTATACAACAAACATAACACCTGACAGAGGAAAACGATACAGTGGAAGTGTTACGAGACAAGCCGTCTACAGAAGACCCACAAGACCCTCACCCAGGCTTAGCCTGTGCATTCCAGAGTCCCTGAATCTTTCTGTGTGCTTACATCTACTGTACTCTATCTGACAGATTGGCACAGTCCAGTGTAACCGACCCCATTAACTCATTGTACTTCTATTAGGTGGAGTTGAATCACAATTTAAACCAGTAATACCCAATAAGGCCTGCCCTCCATTTCTAAAGACAACGTTGGCCAATCCTGGATCTGTGCCACTGAGGATATATTGAAGTTTCATTCAAGTTATGCCTCAAGGAGATGAGAAACAGCTGGGCTACAGTGAGAGAAAAGCATGTTGCAGAGCCAACAAATCAGACGACTTTCCCATTTCACAGAACGATAAAGCGAGACCATGTAGCTGAAAATAGAGATAAAAGATGAAGATGCAGAGTGGACTCAGACTCAGCAGTGACCATATTTAAGAGTAAAGCGCTGAACAAGTGTAAAGAGTCCTTCGCCGAATGTTGGAATCTAGGTTAAGGTCACTGTAAATAAAACTAACTACACTCAAATCAAAGTGACTACTGCTAAAAAGCATCTAAAACATCAAGTCCAAAAGCCAAATGTGCACTTTTTTACATTTTCCTCCTGAAAGTGAAAGTTAAGCAAGGCTCTGCGTGTTTATTCCCAGATCACATTTCCTTATTAAACACGGTGACCTACATTGTGGGTCCTTCTGCGAGAGTTACTCCATTTTCTTTTTGGAGAGAAACATGACTGTGGCTGTCTGACTGGGTGTACATAAAACGAGTCCGACAGCTCATGATACAGCGAATACATACCTTTCTGGCTGTTTTTCTTGGCCATGTCATGAAACGGTGTTTCACTGAGGTATCCAAATAAGTGTTGCACTGCTTTAGCTCCTCGCGTAAAAAACAGGAAGAAAATGGAGATTGCAGATGCTTCCAAACTCCAGTTTAAATAAAGGTTTCAGACGAGGGCTTCAAGCCCGGGGACGTTCCCCTCGAGGTTGCCGCTCTCTGTGCAGATGCCAACCGAGGTTCAGAACCTAGTTGTAGGAAGAGACGGGTCAGATCAGGTCTGTTCAGCTTCATATCCCTGTTGTCACAAAGTGCAACACGCACCCACATTTAGTAACACTTTGCTCACTTTAAGATTTTAATTTGAGTTGGGCCTACTTGGTACCAAGTCTCTAAAATATGTATCCATAAACATTTATGCATTGCCTCCAGTGACATCACAAGTGGGAGTGTCCATCCAGATGTATGATGGAGATCAGTCTACCAGCCTACCCAGTGGACTGTACCAACTGGGAGGCTTATCTGTCCATCATACATCTGGGTGGACACTCCCACCTGTGATGTCACTAGAGGGTAGATTTCACATGGCTTGTAATACATACAAGCCAGCCCTTTAAGTTTCACTTTCAAGATAAACCAACACCCACATTTGATGGACAGTCCTGGAGCAGGTCCAACGCCACACCTTTGCGCACGTCAAAGCACAGTCAACAATTGACACTTTATTGGCCAACATGCAATGACTTGGATTCGTGATGTTTATCAAGAGGGAAGATACTTCAACCTTCAAGTGCACAGCGTGTACTTAGGTTGACTGTTGCAAATATATTGGCCAGGTGACAGACTCCGATTAAACAGCTGATCAAACATGTTTGCTGTTTGTCCGGACTTAAACTACGTAGAAAACGGATTCTAAATAAAAAGGTCCATGGGAATATTATGAAGAAAGTAAAAATAAAGTAAAAAACGGTTGAGTCAGATTTCTAGCTGCAGAAATCCAAGTCCATTTTTTGCTCAACCTTAAACAAAACCGAAATACTTCTTAGGTCTCAGTTGACCTGCAATACCCCACGTTGACGTCAGAATGAACAGACATCAAATCTACATTAATTAAGAGACGTCATTAAAAAAGGAACCACGTTCGGCAACACAAAGACATACACACAGTGTCCTTCTATAATCTAGCCTTTAAACACAGCACCTATCGTCCGTTGGGATAAGCGACACTCCGAGAGGTTCTTCGGGGTCCATCGTTCATCACCGCCTGCTTGACGACACTAGAACCTCTTATTGTCCCTCATCTGGTCACATCGATGCGCTGCTGTGATGTTTCACATGTGTATCCACCACAGCCTAAGCCTAGTGTCCAACCGTGTGTATAACGGTGTGTATAACCGTGTGTATAACACTGCGTATAACAGTGTGTACGCATGTTGTAAGAGCTGGAGGCAGCGGGTCGTCAGATCGCTTTGTTAATTGAATGCCATATTCGCGTCAACGCTAGCAAGTCAGCTAACGTTACACGTTTGATATCGCAGAGGCTACACAACTAAAACATCGCGATCGCATGAAGATACAACCTTTTCATTTAAGGGTAATTCTGCATCTTCCCATCACATTTAAAACAAATGAATAAATAGGCCATTGTTAGTTACCTCTGCTACCGCGTCAGCCTCCAGTCGTCTGCTGCGCGCAGTGTTTTCTTTAGGCTACTTAGGCGGTGCCAGATTGGGCAGAACACCCCCTTTTAAAGTTTCCCATTTTCTTCTTCTGCTTCTGCTTCTTCTGCTCAGTTTAAACGCGGCCTAGAAGGCAGTCAGTCGCTTTGCTGCCACCCACGGGTTTGGAGGTCACCACGATGAGATAAGATGAGATGAATATAAGAAACGAAACTAAGTCACACCCTGGCAAGCAGCCCTGTGGTGTGTAACGAACGGCTGAACCTCTGATACGTCAACAGCAGGACCCTTATCCCCCACCTCATGACCACCCACCCACACGTGTGCAGTGACTTCCTGCTCCATGAACGCCATGTAAAAGCACTAAGACGCTTTATTCAAACTGTCAAGTGTAATATGCTGTTTTAAGACCTGTTTTATTGTTGTTTCTTTTTACTGTTTCTATGGTCTTATTTTTAACCTATTTTTACTCTTATGAAGCACTTTGTGACTTGAAAGATGCTCCCAAATAAACCAACAATTGAGGCAGAATGCAGGCTGTCACACACCACCAGACACCACAGCTGAAGAACATGAAGGCCGTTCCCCAACCACATCATCCTCTCTCCAAACAATATTCACAGAAATGTATACCAGCCTTACAGGAAGACCGCTCTTCCTGCCCCTTTCAGGCTGGAAATAAAGCTGTTTTATGAATGATCTCAAATATTAGAAATGATATATCAGGAGTGAAATTAATGGATTCATGTATGGCTGGGCATCATTCCTGGCCCCAAAGGTCTGGTGAAACAAAATGTAAAAAAGCATAGAGCACAAAGTATAAATGACTATACATATAAGTATAAGTATATAGATTAGCATAACCATATATTTTTTAAATAATGTCTGTTAAAGATAAATGTTCAGATATTTCAATTATGTTATTTTATAGCACACATTGTTTGTGTTTAGTAAATAACAGTAATGGTTAATGTTAGGATATTTGTTTTTATTACAGTAGGCCCAATGTTGACTGAATTAGTAGTAGTATGACATTTCTCATTTACATACTCTTAAATTAGATATACAGACATATGTTGTAGCCTATGTAGGCTATACATCTTAATGAGACAATAATGAGACATTGTCCAGACTGACAAGTTCTGAAATGGAAATGAGAGCATGTTGATAACGAAGTTGAGAAAGGAAGGTGAATTATCCAATGTCGCATTGACGAGATCCATTCCTCACACAAATCGGATCCCCTCACATCTCGACACAGCGACTCTGTGGAAGCATTGTCTTCTAGACCAGACTTCTGTCTCGTCTATTCATTGATTCTTGATTATATTCCATTGAGTCTGAGTATGTTAATCTGGCAACTCCAGCTCTTCTCTTCTTCTGTCGTCATTTCCTGAGGAAAAAAGTGTTTGTTTTGTCACGGTGGGATCGAAGTTCGCAGTCAGCTGTTTAATTGTACTTTGTGACCGTCGTGTCTATCAGTGGATGTGGTGACATAAGAAACTCAGTATTCAGAGGAAACGGCCCCGTGGTCCTTGCAGGTGAAGCGTCACCGCCGGGTCCACAACGGCCCGGTAGTCACGTCGTCACACCGCTTTACGTGTGCGGGCCGAGTCCAGCGACCGATCATTCATTTAAACCCTAAACGTGATTGTTCTCCTGAGACGGTCTTGTACCCTACCAGGGTATAATAACACCTCACTGCCCTTTACAATGTGTTTATTTGTACGGGTTATTGAGGTGAGGACGGGTCGGGCCTCCTCTGAGGCTCAACACCGCCACCGTCCGTCAGGAGAAAGACACGCATGCAGTTTATTTATGGGGGAACCACTGAAAGAAATAGAAAACAGACAATAAAGTTTATCTGCGTATGTGTCTGAACTTCCGACACTTTTTTGGATGTCGTGGGTAAAACGGAGCTCTTGAATGACGGTGGCGCTGTTGGTGCTCTTGGAAGATGCGACGCGTCCCAACCTCATTAATCCGTAACAAATAAACACTTTGTAAACAGCAGCGAAATGTTATTCCACCCTGGTGGGATAGAAGACCCCCTCAGGAGAACAATCATGCTTTCAAATGAATGATCCGTCGGTGAACGGTATGAAAGCCTGAGTCTGCTGCCGGCTCTTCTAGAACCGCCTGCTCTATAGAGCTAGAGAGCACAGAACCACACCGCATCCACGATGAGCCACACACACACCAAAATGGCAACCCCCTATGCTACAGACGATTCTGGTAAGAATCCTTTGAATAAGTCACATTTGTTCATCTGCGAGTACATGTCGGGGAAATGCGTAAAAGCGCGACGACGTCTCCAAAGTTAGAGAACATGACGGTTGAAGCGGACGCCCGTTTATTAAGTTAGCCGACCGGTGGCTAGCAGTTGCTAGCTAGGCTAGCATCCTTAACTTTCTACACGCGATGGTAGAATCTGCTGTCGCTTTATAGTTAATAATTATGTGGTCGGTTTCGGGTTCCCATGGACGTGTTTTTTGGGTGTGTCTGGAGGACGGCTGTATTTAGCCTGCGTTATGTCTCGCTGTGGCTAATGGCTAGGCTTACTGTGACTGGTCATCTGCAGCAACGCCTTCACTCCACTTCACTATTCACTATTTTTAGGGTATTTAAACCTTTAAAAAAAAAAACATGATTATGAGTAATTATTACATTGACGACTACTTCTCACCGAGGTTGGCCACCATGTTTTATGAGTTTTCATGTGAAGAACTGCACACTGGCTGCCTGCACCAAAGCAGACAGGAATATTTCATCCAATTATTCAACTGAAGTACTAATTTCATTAAATGTAGTATTTTTTCTTTCAGCCTTGATTTTGTTTAGGTTTTTTTACAGATGGCACAATATTGTTGTTTTATCTGCAGTATATAACTTGATAAATCCAAAGTAACTTGTCTGGTCAACTTGATATGGATGAAATGGGTCACAGATGACGTGTTTACCTTTTTATTTTGAACACTCCACACTAAAATACGTTTCAAATGTTACTTGGCAGGGAAATATATCGCTGCCACGCAGCGTCCCGATGGGACATGGAGGAAGCCGAGGCGAGTGAAGGACGGTTATGTCCCCCAGGAAGAGGTCCCTGTGTAAGTTACTGTTCATGGACACACTGTCACACACATTCATCACTAACTAGTGGAAATTGAATTACTATTTGCACTTAATTGCATTGTTTTTATATTTTGTTAATAAGACAAATTGATGTCTCTGCACTAGCAAGCTAGCTAAAATTCTCCCATGGAAGGACATGATGCCAGTGGTCAGTTCCTGTCTCTTCTTTGTGTTTCAGCTATGAGAACAAGTTTGTGAAGTTCTTCAAGAGTAAACCCGACCTCCCGCCTGGCATGAGCCCGGCAGACGCGGCGCCCGCGCCCAACAAGCAGCAGATCCCGGGCTGCGCGCCCAGCGACGCCCCGGGCCTCTCCAAGACGGCCAAGCGCAACATGAAGCGCAAAGAGAAGCGGAAACAGCAGCACCAGGCGGACGAGGACGACGCCGAGGTGGAGGCGGCGAGGGGAGGCCTGGAGGTGGAGGCAGCCAGGGGCGGCCTGGAGGTGGAGGCAGCGAGGGGCGGCGTGGAGAGCCTGTCCCTTTCAGAGCACCGCGCCGCCACGGCTGCGGACGAACCTTCGGCCGCGAGCGAGAAGGTGAAAAAGATGAAGAACCTGAGGAAGAAGCTCCGACAGATCGAGGAGCTGCAGCTGAAGTTGGACTCTGGGGAAATCAAGGAACCGTCAAAGGATCAGCTGGAGAAGCTGGGGCGGGCCCAGGCCCTGCAGGAGGAACTGGAGCTGCTGGAGATGGACTCCTGAAGTGATGCTGAGCAGAAGGACAGACAATTGAAAGTACAAACTGTGTATACTTTGACCTCCATTGAAAATCTGTTTTTGTTTTTGCTAGTCAACTGAACTGTAGCTTGGGAAGTAAGCACACTACCGAAGCCACTCAACATGGCCGACCCAAGGATTAAGAAAACCTCAGCACTTGTCAGAATGATCTGATGTTTAAATGTAACCTGAACCCCCCAGGTGTTTCATTTTAAATGGTCCGGTACGATGTCCAGTGCATTGTGCATGGAGCGCTCCTACGTGCCATCTGTTCTCCATGATGTTGCCTAAACACATGTCTGTCCTTCTCAGTTTCAGAAGAAACAGACTAATGCTCAGGCGTTATTAGCGGTCAGTGGGTTTATTACATTTTTACACCACTGAAAAGTCTAAGAAGATTTCATTAACATGTTGAAACTTAGCAATCTTTTTTGGATGGGACCATGTTGCTTCTTAGGCAAGCTGGCTGGAGGTTTTCATTTTGTATTTTGTGCAGCAACATGTTTTTTAGACGAGCTATACGTGGTGCAAATGGCCGGATCTCTAGACTCGTTTGGACACATGTCAAGGTGTTAGCTGAAGGTTTCTCAGTGCAGGACTTGATGAACACGTCTCTCATGGGCGTTTTCACACCCTGCTCGATGCGTTACTTTTCAAACCAGAGTGGATGCCGATCTACTTTTAACATTGTACATTCTAAGCAATGTTTTATTTTTACATTTTTATGACCATCATTTCTGAGTTTTATGGTAATAATAAAGGCAAAGATTACTGACCAACCAGCATCTTTATTAAGAATGAAGAAAACATGACACATTGCACATTAATAAATGTATGTTAGTGTCTTTTAGGCTAATTATTTTCTGCATTCAAGCATTTTGCAAGAGATTAAGTGTTGAATCCATCAGATTAAAAAATGCAGTAATCCACAGTGTGGTCACAAGGGTCAAAGGTCACGTTGAACTCAGGACATGGACTTCAGCCAGCTCAGTAAATATCGAATGAATACAAAGATAATCTGCATTACTTCATCACTAATGAGCTAATCTTCATTAGTGATGTATTAGTTTGCTCTCTAGGCAATGTGATGCAAGTCTGGTAATGTAGCCTACATTATTTCATGATCTCTGCATTTACATTTGATGCACACATTTGAATTCATTTATACTTTTTAGTCCACTGGCAGGAAGTTGGTATTCATTTGGTCTCTTCCTGTGTGTAGTATCTTTGTCCACTCAGACAAACATGGTGTCCGTGTGGTTGTGTTATGACATTGTGTCGCTGGGCGGGTTTCAGTCATGCAGTGGATTGTGGTCAGTTGTTTTGTTCAGGGAAATGCATCATTCATTTTTAGATGAGGAACAACAAGACTATTTATTGAACATCTCCAACGATGCTTTTGTACACATTTCAACGCGTTCGCCTACATAGTTATTACAGAAGACAGCGCCTGCAGAGAGCAAGTGGTTTAGATGCAGGCCCTGGGTTATTAATAACCATTGGTAATGGTTAATAACCATTGGTAATGGTTAATAACCATGGTCATTTCCCAAGAAAGTACATTTTTGAAAACATTTGCGGAACACTTTAAGTAGTAAATGAATGTGGAAGATCTTCTGTAATGACACCAGACTACTAATTGCTAGCCTGCTATATGTAGCCGACCACGCTGTCAAAGTTTGATGTGTTTTGGTTCTAGTATTTCCTCCCAGCACATTCCTTGTCAGCCTAATTGTCCAGGCAGGGTGAGGGTGAGGGTGGGTGAGGGTGAGGGTTAGTATGTATAGCAGTATAAATGCACCCACCAACATTCAAATTAAATGTTGTGTTGGAGAGGGCAACACATTAACAAGGGATTATACAAATGTTTTGCAAAATCCAATATTAATAGATTTAATTGGGCCACAAAATTACCCATCTCACTAAGTAAACAAGGTCTGTTCCTGGAAATGGACGCCAGACTGGAGTATGTGGTGCTTATTGTCCTACTCACAACAGCATCTACGGTTGCGTTCAGCAGAGATGAAGTCAAAACAGCTCAGGTAAGAAAGACTACGGCTCCGTACTGCCCAGCAGGGTTCGACTGTTCGTTTTGTGTTCATCTGAAGACAAGCTGACTGTAAACTGTGCATTTAAAAAGAAATAGCCACAAAAGTTAAAACCAGTTATATCCATGACAATGGGACCTAGAATGGTCATACAACAAACGTAGTAATGGACGAAGGACAGCAGGAGTATACCCTGATAGCAAGAACTAAGTACAGTAAAATAAGTAAATTGAATGGCTTATATTGTAATCAACGATTTTT
>OMNS01000344.1:0-12193 GCA_900303225.1 Laemonema laureysi | reverse complement strand
TCTGGGTTCCCTCCCCCATCCCCCGGTGGTTAGGTCTCTGGGTTCCCTCCCCTCTCCCCCAGTGGTTAGGTCTCTGGATTCCCCTCCCCTCTCCCCCGGTGGTTAGATCTCTGGGTTCCCCTCCTCCCGGTGGTTCGGTCTCTAGGTTCCCCTCTTCCCGGTGGTTCGGTCTCTATGTTCCCCTCCCTTGGTGGCTAGGTCTCTGGGTTGGGTGTGACCAACAGAGGCACATTGTCCCGCCTCCTGCGGCCCAGTGGGGGGCGGCGGTACTGCTCGCCATCGGCCAGCGTCTGGGGCAGGGGCTTCCTCTTGCTCTCGGGCAGCAGTAGGATGGAGAGCACAGCCAGCAGGGCCAGTGAGGAGTAGACCACATGGTGCAGGAAGTAACCGTAGTGGTTCCTCAGGTCCATCAGTGGAGAGCTGAGGCGCCCCACGCAGCCCAGGGCCAGCACTGCTCCGACACCAGTACCCCTGGCAACACAAGACACACGCCACTGTAACACATCGGTGGTACTTTTGTTTCAAGAAAAAGGGTCTTGCTGGTTTTATTTAATAGCCACATCAAAAGGCTTAAGAAGAGCTTTGGGCTGTGATTAGGCTTAGCTTATCCTTTCATCCTTTGTTGACAGGGGTGTCTTACACGTACAGTACAAAATTTGTACCCATCAAAACCAAAGAATGATTTATTTTATAAATGTTTCAAAACATCGATTATCAAAAGAAGAAAAACAGGTGCACAAGAAAATCTGAGGGCATATGAGCAATGCTGCTCAACACAATAAAGAATGTGAAATGGCATATTTGATCAGGATTCGAGTTGGAAGGAATAATTTTAGAGAACACACTGCTTTCTTTGAAAGATAGATTGGCCCTTAACACTCTGACTCTGACTCGATTACAAAGTGGAGAAAACCTTTCTAAATTAGATTCATGGAGTCGTGGGCAGGCTGTGGTTTTTATTTAATTTCTCTGGTAAGCCACTAGCTTTGTTCATGTTACCTGATGACAGTGGGCATGATCTCTGCTGTGAAGAGAATGCAGAGGGAGGCAGTGGCCTGGGAAGAGAACAGACCCAGGACAGAGAACACTGTGATGGCCGTCTCGCTCAGATCTAAAGGAGAGAAGGACAGCACGCAATGCAGTCAAGTAGTTGACTCCCTTTTTGTTATGGGTTTAAGAGCAAGACAACAATATCCCTTTGCCACAAATTGGCAAAATCTTTTGCGGTACAGAACAAAAAGTTGCAATGAAGATTTGGTCATTTCTGTCATTAAGAGCATGCATGTTATGAATCAAATTGGTTAATGTGTATATACAGCATTTGCTGTTGTGAACTACACTGTGTACTAGTTACTAGTACTAGGCACACAGCCACCACCACACACACTCAATAGAGCAGTAACATGTCAGCATTATACCAGCTGCTCTGCCTGCATATCCAACCTAACTTTTCATAATTACCTGAAAGTATACTACAAGTATAGCATTTTTTCGTCTGGGCATCAAGCAAAAGCTGATACAAACATACTGAACACAGCAAAGCCGTTTCAGACCAACTGCGATAAAAAGGATATTGAGATAAGATAAGATAAGATAAGATAAGATAAGATAAGATAATCCTTTATTAGTCCCACAACGGGGAAATTTACAGCGTTACAGCAGCAAGAACAATAGAACAATAGGAAATATGCAATATTGAATGTGGGGCTGTAACCACTGTTTGGGTCACCATCTCTAGATTTGAGATAAGGTTAAAATAGGGTACCACAAATTAATGGATCAGACACCAGTTTATGCAAATAAACATTTTATTGAATAACGCACAGCACATGATATGATTATATGATAGTTGTACTGTCCTCCTAATGGCGTTCCCAGACAAAATTATGGCAGAGGAGCGACAAAGACAAAGTTCGTCTCATTCCTGTAGACCTCTGCATCCATAATCTTTAAAAAGACTGTATCTTCGATGGACGGAGCCAGCTTGTTGTCATTTTCCATTTTTTGGAACACACTTTGACCAATCTGTTTTGGAACCCTCTCCACGATGGAACTGCCTGTGCATGACAAACCATCACGTTGCTCCCCACCATGACAAACTTTTTCTTTTAGCTTGAGGAAGCTCTCGCAGGGTGTGAGGTAGGAGGGTCGACCATTCTCCAACACGTTGGTTTTTGTAGTCACATTCGGCTTGTGAGCATTCCCGAGGCATACGTCTCCAACTATAACCCAGGCCAAGTCAGATTTCTGTGCAAAGAGGGCATTGTGCAGCCCACTTAATGTACCCTAACAATGTCTCTGCCTAGCAGCAAAAGGATTTGGGCATTTGGCTCGATCTCGGGAATGTCACTTGCTACAGACTTCAGATTGGGATGGAGAAGGGCTACATCAGGGGTTGGTATTTCGGCCCTATTGGTAAGTATTTGATTACACTCAATGAGTGTGGGAAGGGTGAGGGTCACTTCTCCATTTGCTGGTTCAATTTGGAAGCCCTCTGTCTTTCTGCCTGACATGTCGCTGAGTCCAGCACATGTTCTGAGTGAGTAAGGAGAGGAGTGTCCTTCTGACCTGGCCAATGAGCAGTTGCTTTGGTCATCAAGTATGGCGTACATCATGACGGCCTTTTCCCTTTGCTCCTGGCGGAATACTCAAACCAGACATATTTTGGCACAGGACATTTCTGGCTGCCCTTCACCACAAATTTCAGTGCAGTGGGAGGTGACTGTGGGTGAAGATGTAGGGTGTTTATCTTCCTCCCAGCTGTGGTCTGAAGCTGGGGTGAAAGCCTTGTAAGTCTGGGGGGCTGGACCTGGATGCATGACTGTGTTGTGGCGATCACTTTTACACTCACTGCATTTCACTGAGAACTTGCATTCCCTAGCTTGATGGGTGGAAGATGCACAGCACTTGTAGCATATCCCATTTTCTCTAAGGAAAGCTTTTCTCTCTTCCAGCGGTTTTGCTCTAAACCCATGACCAATCCTTAACGGGTGAGGCTTGTTATGTATGGGACAGTTCCTTCCTGGGTTCTCATTCTTTCCCTTGGATAAATCAGTTTCATGCTCTGCATCTAGGGAGACATCTGTTTTATGAACAGATATTGGGAACCTTGCGTGCCTGTGGACCGGTGACTCTCTCACCAGAGGACTACTGTTGCTAGGAAGGGAGAAGCTTGGATCGTTCCTGACATGTGCCTCATAGCAGATTAACTCTGCAAAGAAGGAACTTGGAGCCTTGTGAAATCCATTGAAAATCCATTTCTCCTGTAAGGTGTAGGGCAGTTTCTCTACTATGGGACTGATGCTGCGAGCGGTATCTAGGAAGGCCAACCCAGGCAGATAACCATCTTCCTTTGCTGCTTGCAGCTCCATGAGGAGGTCTCCAAGCTCTCTTAGCTTGACCCAATCATTGTTGGAGATGCAGGGGAACACATCTAGTTTGTTGAGAAGAGCCTTTTCAATTACTTCAGGTGAGGCATAACATTCACTGAGCCTATCCCAGGATTTCCTGAGAGCTGCTTCAGGGTGGTTGGCATGCACGTGACATATTCTCTTGACATGGTCAGATGATTCTCTGCCTAGCCATTTGGTAAGAATGTCCAATTCCTCGCTGGCTGAGAGGTCAAGGCCTTGGATGGCATTAAGAAATGAAGACTGCCACGCCTAAAGACCTCAGGATGGTCATCGAACTGGTTCAGCCCTGTGGTCACCAGCTCACTACAAGCTAAATACTTAGCAAGGTCTGTCATTGCAGAAGTCTTTACTGGGTCAGCGGAGGTCATGGGTTGTTGAGGAATATAGGGGTGAGATGAAGGATTCATAGCTTGAATGTGTGGCTTGGTGTATGGCCGGTACTTCACTTCTTGAGAGGGTGAGAGGGTTCTTTAGGGACAGTAACTTGCTTTTGGGTTGTGGGGGTGTACGGATGAATTGCATATGGGGTTCGTCATGTGACTAGACTTACATTGGGTTGAGAAGGCGAAAGTGCAGGGATGTCACAATGCGGTGTTACACGCAGTTCGTTCTGCTTGGTAACATAACATAACAACGCGTGCGCTCAGCCATGTCCTCCTGTGAAACCTGGTTGTTCTTGCTTGAAGGTATTCTAATCTGTTCTTCAGCTGCTTCCAAGACCTCTGCCTGTGCTGTGGCAGCAGCAGCCTCTCGCTGAAGGGTTAAAGATACCAATTCTGCATCCAGCCTTGCTTTCTCCATAAGCTGTGATGTTGCCTCTCTCTCTGCCTGCTTCACTTTCAACTCAGCCTCTCTCTCTCTGCGTATGATGCACGTACACACGCTGCCTCTGCCCTGGCACTGGCTGATGACGCAGACGTGTGGTTCTGTCATCGTCTTTAGGCTGATCCATTGTGAAGCTGAACACACTGTCTTTATGCATTGCCGAAGTTGCACCAGCTATTAACGTGTTTTTTCACTGTACTGTCCTCCTAATGGCGTTCCCAGTCAAAATTAGACAGCCAGTCAAACTCCTTTCATGAACAACATGAGAGTCAGGATGTAGTTTTCGAACTCCAAGTTTAATGAAGACTCTTGCAGGCATGTAGACATAAATAACAAGTGAAACTGAAAAGATACAAAAAAGTAATCTATTACATGATGCATGACATGACATAACATTCACGCACACAGGTCATGAAATTAAACTTACAATATTCCTGCAGATACAATAGTATTTAGATTTGCACAAAAAAGATTTGCCCAAACACATTGAACAAATAGCTGAAACACAATTAGGTGTTGTTAGATGTTCTTACATAACACACTAAATAGGCTTGCACAGAACAGCATTAACTGCCATGATACTCGGAAACATAAATAAACATGAAAAGGTCCCATCAGCAACTTAATATTCATTAACTCTAACTAATTGCCTTACAGGCAATAAAAAATAACTTACAATGTTTTCGATGGGCTCAGACAAAGGATGTCATATCATAGCCAGGAAGCAAGTTGCTTGCTCTTTTATTTTCAGACCTGAATCAATGAATGCATTGCCTTCAGTGTATAAAAAAGATAATTAATATAAATAATTAAGATAAGATAAATAATTAGCGAACCCTAACCCATTTTGTAATGACTTGATATGATACTTGACTAAGGTCAAGTATCATAATACTTAATTGCTTATCACTCACTGACATTTTTGCAAGGATCATAGTGTATTATAATTCTCATAGTTGGAATACATTATAATCATTTTATAATATAACAATCACTATTATAATGCATTATAATGTGATTATAAGTTACTCTAAATAACTCTACTCTATTCTTTCGTTTGTATTTATTTATATTACTTCATTCATATGTATTCATTTTGTATTGTGTGTTTGCATACAGTCTTTTGACCTTGTGGAGCTTGCGTGATCTGGCTTGCTTGCTTATTTTGCATAATTTGCTTATCATAATATGATTTTACTATTTTCTGTATGCAACTGTTGTAAAGGCAAAGAATGAATAAACAAATATCTTTTATTTTTAAGGACATCTGGACATTCAATTGTTCTCAAGCAAAGCACAAGCGTCTATTAATTTCAGTCAGCCCAAAGAGTGAATTATACAAAAGGATTTTAACAAATGGATACCATGGTCACTACACTTTTGTTGTTTTTGTCATCAAAGTTGTGTTTGATCACATAAAACCACCATAGACGGATAATCCATTGTCTGGGCACCAATTTGAAACTGCACACGGTGTTTACAATAAATGTATAGTAGCTAAGAGAGGTTTCACAGGAAATAGGGCAATTGCCTTCAATCAGAACACAGTCTTTATCACCATCTGGTGCAATTGGTTGATGGTTTGCCTTGGTGCCATTAAATTCTGTTCATCCTGACCTTTCAATATAATGTTTGCGTCGCATTACGTTTGTATTGTCATTCTTGTATTGGTTTGCATTGCATTTATTGTTTTTATTTGGCGACTCCACTTAAACCTACCTATACTAAAACTCTCTCTACTCTCTATCTTTGCTCTACTTAACTTTATTGGTAGCAAATCTTGACCCAGGTACTCATCAGATGTTGTGCTATGGCCGTATAGTACTACTATATGGCTACCAACTGATAATGCACTAGGTGGTATTCACTCTAAAATATGGTTCCTCAATGGGGGCAGTACCACCCTAGACCAGTACCAAACAATAAAGTCAGAATTAAATAAACATTCAATTTCTACAGTAATACACAAAATGGCCCACATTACGAAGAAAAAATGCACAGTAGAGCTTGGATTATTTACAGTTCAGGTTTATTCCTTCTCCATCCGACCCACAGCTATCCGTCACAATGTACTGCCAAAGTTAACCCTGAGGGGGCACTGATGGGAAAAACGAACCCCTGCTGTAAAACACAAATTTATTTCAGGCTGAAATGTAATCTTCCATTCATGCCGTGTTCTATCTTTATTCACTTTGACCCAGTAGCATCCACATTGATTATTTCACTTGCAAAACGGTGTCACAGGTGTTATCTTTCTTGTTATCTTTGTTTTTATCTTTCTCGAGAAAGAGGTCTAGTGATGAAGAGGTTAAGGACAGTGGGGGATATGACCACCCATGCCATGCTACACAGGAAACGGATGTTGTAAATGTTGGAACTAACATGAAGTGCCACTGGGAGAGTATTTACTACTGTTTCGTTCTCTCCAGTAATCAACCGAATTAAGATCTCTCATCAAATGTAAAAATGGATTGTCTAGCTCTAGCATAAGATCAGTCAAGATAAACAAACAAAAAAGAATTATCAAAAACATTGGGATAATCTTGATTGGGATTCGGTACCATCTGGGGGGAATAATTCTCAGAGTGAGTTTTGGTAAGGTATACAACCCTAGAGTTAGAAAATACATGATAGCATTGCATTGATGGTAGCTTTGTGTGTGTTATCACCCTGTTTATATGCTTACCCTTAACCGTAATTGAGCTGGGTTATTTCACCACACTGCACTTTCCCCATCCTCTGACTCAAAGATGGATGCCTGGTTCTCACAGTCTTTCAGTCTGTTTGGCAACACACACATTTTGGTAGTGAGCACTTCCTTGTACAATTGCAGGCCAATAAATCAAGGGCCGTCTCAGGTGATGACAGACTATCCATCCAGTGCAGCACCAAATGTTCAACTCCTTCCTTCTCAATCTTCCACCCACGGCCAACAGTACTTGGAACTTTTGGGTGCTGTTCAAGACATCATCCTGTTCCAAGACATCGTC
Organism: Laemonema laureysi; assembly: GCA_900303225.1. Classification (NCBI taxonomy): domain Eukaryota; kingdom Metazoa; phylum Chordata; class Actinopteri; order Gadiformes; family Moridae; genus Laemonema; species Laemonema laureysi. The sequence goes on along the minus strand of OMNS01000344.1, from coordinate 4,965 downwards.
TCTCATTGTCAGTTCTTTCAGCAATTAGGCTCTGTGTGCGTGCTTCACGAAGCAATCCCAGCATGGTGGGAGCTGGTGGGTCCCTATCTCACCTTTCTTAGCACACAATAGGTCGTACCTGAGATCCTTGACCTCAGATGATGCCTTTGGTGCATAGAGGAGGCAAGTAATTGCCTCTAGTTTGTCCATCAATTCTCAGGAGAGGTTCCATATATGACAAAACTCAGAATGTGTCCTGGGTTTCCCTGTTGCTGGTCAAGACGCTAGCCTTCGCTTTGCCTGCACTTAAGAACTGAACCACCTTACTGTCCTGACATGTAATTCTGTAACATTTCTCATTCACAGTTGCACGTAGAACCTTCCCCTGTATCTTTTCTTTGTATTCTGGTTTCCTCCATTCACCAACTAAGAAGGTAATGACACAGGTCTTGTTATTAACTGTGCTCAGGAAATTCCTCCACTGCCTCACAATGTGTGTGCCTGTGATGCTTTGCAGCTGACAGCCGGGCTCGCCACCTCGTAGTGATCTCTCACGGTTCTTCATAGAGTTCTCCCTGTATGTGTCAAACACAACATCTATTCTGTCACTCTCAGCTCCTTCCCTCAGTGCCACAGACAAAACTGTCCTGGCGACATCCCCAAAAGTAAAGTGATCACCTTTTATTCTTTGGACTAAGTTCATTACATCGACTACTGAAGCAGAGTTGCTTGGGGAGTTGCTCTGCCACTGTCACATTCTTCTGTGTGTGACTAAGTTGTGAAGTTGTGGCTAAAGTAGCTTTGTTGGTCTGTGTGCCTAAAAGGTTTTAAGAAGATATAGCCTTTAGTAAGAGAGAAGCATTAGTTAGATTATAATAGAATGTATTTTTCTGTCGTACGCCAGTTTCAGAAAAGTCTATTTTGGGATGGGGTTACTCAACAGCTAATAACACACAAAAGGTAGTGTCATAGTGTCTCAAGCTGTCAAAATGTACCAAAAAAACAAACAAACATGCACGCAATAAACTGCAAATGCGAGTTGTATAATGTATCGTCAATTTTCTACAACATCCATGGTGCATTGCACAGCAAGCGTAAGTTGCCATTATGGGAACTTATTTACATCTGGGTGAGAGAGCGTTACGAGAGGCAGATACAAGTTTGGCTACTTTTGTTTAGAGTTTTGTGCTTTATAATTCTTGACCTGTGGACTATATGGATAACATCATGCCATCTCATTGTTGGGAGCTTCGTTGAACAGGATATTGAGTTGCTAAAGCGGCTGCCATCACATTTCACATGTAACTATTGAGCAGTGTAAAAAAGTGGGGCCCAGCATATGACTATAGGTATACTTACCGGGTTGAGAAAAAGCACCATGGCAGCAGTCCTGAAATACAGATCTGTATTTAGCGTTTGGCATGTTGCTGTGTATTTTCATGTTTAATAAACAGGAATTTAACAATTTATTGGTGTGAATGCTGGCGGCCCTTACAACATCTGTTCTTCGACAAAAAAAATCTTTGCTTTGAATGCTGGAAGAGAGGGATTTCAAATAACTGTAACCCAATGGGAAATACTGGGGTTGCACCTTTTGCATTGTAATAACACACAACCCTGCCCTTGTCATATGTTTATAAGACTGTTGTACCTGAGAAATGGGGGTCAAGCCAAGCCAAGATGTGCCGGCGTGTTGTGTTATGTAATCGGGTCAAGAAGTCAGGTCAAGTTACGCGGTCATTCTATGTAATTGCTATTAGGTTTATGCTATGATGCTATGCTGCGCTGCCGTTGTAACAAAGTACAAGATTTAAGTTAAGAACTGCGCTATTGATTGTAACATCCTACAAGAATCTTCGTCAATAGCTTCCCAGTGAAGGGGTGCCAACCAACTGCCGCATTGACTAACTGAAAACATGATTTTCAGGAGGGAAGCAGAAACAGGAACTTTTCAAACCTGCTCTAATTCACACACTTTTTGACACTACACACACAGTGTGTTGTCCTCTCTTCCACAGTATAAAAAAGTGATAGGAGAAACGGTCTTTGAGCTAGAAGCAGAAGTATGACAGCTGAAATTCTCTGTGACATTACATTACATATCAATACAAGGATATTGTATTGAATTTCATCAGTCTGAAAACTGTATAGTCACAGATTATCTTTCTGTGCTTTCAGTGGTGCCATCACTGAATAAGCTGTTACCAACGGAGCAGGTTGCCGGTTGAGAAGAAGTTTGGATGTCCACAGATAAGTAGGCCTACGGCCCAAAGACGTCTGCTATGTAGCTATGTTTGTACCTCCAGGTTACAGTCAGTCATGGACATTTCATGTCCATTTAGGTCAGGTATGCAAGTACAGACAGTGTTTTATACCAAAAATATTGGTTATTGATATATATTGATATATATTGATATATATATAAGTTAAGAGCATGCATGTTGTCAAGTAGGGTTGATTCACCGGCGTCCGAAAGTCATATAGCAGCAAGAGAATGAAGGGTGACGTGGGGTTTTTGATTGATAATTGAATAAAAGTAAATCTAAAAGATAAACATTATAAATATATCAAGCATTATAGCAGTAATACAAGTTATCATGTTATAATCATTTAAAATAGGCATATAATTGCCCAGTAGTAATTTTAGCATATCCATATACTGATATGTTCTGTTACCAAGTGTAATCATGTGGTTGAAACTTTATCATCATGTGTGTGTTACAATAATCATGGGTTGAGTACTCTATCATAAGGTGTGTGTTACAATAATAATGTAGAAACTTTATCACAGCATGTGTACTACGGATTTACCTGTGTGTGTATCACCAAGTATATCATGTACAACCAAGCACTGATATTAGCTAAGCACTGGAGGTTGTTGTATCTCTCGAATTCACTAGGTGGCGGCAACCCTGCCACACACATGCACACAATTGAATATCAGAAAGAACCTTGAATTTCACGGAAGTCAACACCTAGAATATCACGCATGAGCACCCTGTGTATCACCGTATAAGGGCAAGTTTCAGTGTAAGCACCTTATAGGCTCATGTGGGCAAGGACACCTTATAAAAAGGAGCAAAAGAGAAGAATATTCAAGCATTCACCCTGGACCAGCAAGAAGACTTATCCAAGCCTTCAGATTTATCCAAGCCTTCAAATCTCTCCTAGCAAATCAACAAGTGCCCTGATCCCAGGGGAGAGCTGCCATAACGAACGTGATTGGAGCGATGGCTCATAGCCAAGGTTATGCCTTGGGCCATGGCACCGGAGCAAGCAGAGGATAAGGTAGTTAGGGGCTAGGCGTGTCTCCCCCACGACCTGTTAACACCTGTTAGCACTTGAGGAACTGGAATTGGCAAAAGAAAGATTAGATGTCGAGATTACTGAGATGAAAGAAAGACAAAGGAAAAAAAGACAATCACCCAGTACCCCAAGAAAATCAGTTAAGAAGGAAAAGAACCAGTACTCCTATGGAGAGAAACCTAGGCGATCCCGACGCCAAGATGACTTGAGTCACGATGAGGGGGAACATTGCCAGGCTCTCACAGAGATACCTTCTCCATACAGGACCCGCCAGCGACCATGTGGCATCTCCATAATCACATGGATCGGGAACCCCTGGAAGTTGGTGGGGTTGTGGAGATGTGTTGCCATCATCAGATAAAACCCTACATATCCTTAACAATAACTTTAGGTGAGAACTACAACAACAGTTTGGGAGGGGTTACCAGAAAGAGCTAACAGAGGCAAAAGATCAGTTGAGGAGAGGTAATCAAGGCAAAAACAAATCCGGTGATAACTGTAGAAGATTAGTTTAATTTGGCTTCATCCTGTCCTCTCCATCCTCCCCATCAGACCTTCGTCTCCAACCCCCACTGTTCTACCCTTCTTTGATGCTACAGTAAAACTAGAAAAATAAAAATAATAAAATAGATCCTCCAGACCAACTGGCATGAGGGAAGCCACCTTAATATGATTTCCCCTCATCCCCATTCCTGCTAGACGTCTGTCCCAAACCCCCTACTGATCTGAAGGAGTTGATTGGGAAGAAAACAATAGCTCCCCCAGACCAACTGGCATGGAGGAGGACAATTAGGGGGGGTTTGTATTGGCATCTTGAATGTACTGTAGCTCAATAGATCCCCCACAGACCATTCCGGATCGGTGGATCCGGGTTGTGGCAGCAGTTGCATGGGGGCCATGTGAGCAAATTATTTTCTGCGTCCAGTGGTCCTATCTGGGCTGGTTTCTGGGCTTGTGTCTTCTCTTCTCAGGTGTGCCTTCTGTCTCCCATTCCGCTGTTTAGCTGCTGGTGTTGGTGCCCTGTAGCGATCTGTAGGCTTTTTGGCACGCCGTGATCGTCTGACCGATTCCTCCAGCAGTGCTACTTCTGCTTCTTGTATGTCCCGTATTCTCCTTCTGTTGGAGAGGACAACTAATCAAACCAATTCAAGAAGGTTGTCGTCCTCTTCACTGTCTTCTTCTTCCACCATTTTGTGTTTATGGTGTTTGACAGGATCCAAGGTTGGGTACCTGGCAGAAGCACTTGGAGAGGTGAGAATGGGACATGGAGGGGTAGGAGTGGGGGGTGTGTCTTGGAAGGCAGGTGGTGGGGGGTTGTTGTCACTTGGAGAGGTGACAATGGGACATGGAGGGGGGGGGGGGGGGGGTGTGTCTTGGAGGGCAGGTGGTGGTGGTGGGGGGTTGTTGTCGGCTTTGTTGTTTTGGACCATTTGTTTTTCTCTCGCCTGGAGCATCTCCTTTTCTTTCCGTATTTTGTCAGCCTGTGCGAGCCACTGGGAGATGCAGCGCCGATGTGTGGCTTGGCCGATTTTGAATATATTGGATTGTCTGACTGTCACAATCCCTTCGATGCAGTGTAGGTATTCCCTGTCCCATGAGCCCTCCTGTGGCCATGGTGTGACAGATTTCTTGGTCCAGCTCATCCATTTTTTGTGGCAGGCTTTGATGGATTTACCATGC
>OMNS01000331.1:14366-29406 GCA_900303225.1 Laemonema laureysi | reverse complement strand
CGTATTTATATCAAATTCAAACCATACCTTTAACTACAAGTTTTGTGGCACACTCTGCCCTGCCGAGGGGGTTCTCTGCAACAATTTTATACTCTCCACTGTCCTTGGAGCACACTCTTAGGATATACAGGGAGCACACGCCATACGCGTTGGTGATGTAGAAGTTGTTGTCCGAGTTGATGCACATGTCGTTCAGGTACCAGGTGACGCTGGGCGTCGGGCATCCCCGCACGGCGCACGTCATGTAAAGCTGGTATCCTTTTGGTGGGGTGTGCACCTTCAGAGGGACCAGGATGGACGGAGGTCTCTCAAAGTTCACCGCCATGGTGCTGCAGCCGCTGGTCACCAGGGGAACTACAGCAGAAATTAGAAGACTTAACTTAGAGCTAGTGCTGCTCACTCGAACCTCACCCCTTTCACCGCCAATAATGGGACATCTTTAGCTTTAGTGTTGAATTCAGAACTAATTTTGTTATCTCAAATTTAGAATCCACTTTGTTGAGGTGTACTGTCTCTGATGTATCTTAGTTCTAGTTCTACCTAGTATCTAGTTCTACCACAAACAAACAAAATCCACTAACCAACCTTGTGTTCTGATTCCTATAGCTACTGCTCCAATCTTGATTGTATGCTTTGTGCTCAGAATTACTTTATATGACTACTTTGGATAAAAGCAACTAAATGTAAATGTCTAAAGACAGAATGAACTTAAGTGATCGAAATCACTGGAGTTTAATTGTGTGTTGTTCCTTAGGTGCAATCCAATACCCCTATCCCATAGTGAACCACTAAACACCACCAACACCCACCTCTGTTGCAGTTCACTCCCCACGTGGGTGAATTGGATGGGTCCGACAGGCCCATATCGTTTTTGGCAAAGACGCGGAAATGGTACTCTCTCCCAGGGATGATGTTGTTGGCTGTGAATGTGTGGCCAAAGAGGCGGTCTGCAATGTTCTTCCATACCCTGGTGCTGGACTCGTGCTCCGCCACCACGTAGTACAGGCGGTCATCCAGCTCCTCATCAGGGGACGGGGCCCAGGAGAGAACGACTTTGCCGTGGACTGTTTGTTCGATCTCTACTGGCCCGGGGCTCTTGGGCTCGTCTGGAAACACATATTGAGGGAAATATTGAGCAGTGTCTTAAATATAAGTTAACACATTCTGGGCGTGTAGGTCTGCTCTGAACTCTGAACTGTGATTTTGTTGACCACTATTTCTGCTCGTCATAGTGTATTCTGTTCTATATTCTATGGGTGTGCGTAAGCATGATGAGGAGTCTGTAATCTATAATCTATCATGTATATTTTTGCTACTTTTCACCCCTTAGACCCAGGCATCAAGATGTCAAAGTCTCCCTTGTGTGTTATTTTACTTTATTTTATTTTATTTTATTTTATTTTATTTAACTGTCAAAAGCCTCCGCTCGGGTCACACAAAGCAATCATGGAGTGAATCTGTCCTTACCTGTGACTCTAACCTCAATGTCAAATACAGCTTCCCCCACAGAGTTCTTGGCCCTGATGGTGTAGATTGCTGAATCGCTACGTTTGGAAGAGGGAATCACAAGCTGGGACATTCCCTCTGTATTGATAACATTAATCAGGGGTGAAATTGGTTCGTCGTCCTTCAACCAAGTGATTTCCGGAGGAGGCTCACCCTGAAAAAATAAACAGAAAATAAGATGGAGAATATGAGACCGCCAATCGCACTCGCAATGAGACTAAGATGGAGAATATGAGAGTACCAATCGCACACATGTATAAACCAGGGCATTCTCTAGACTAAAATGCATATGGCATTTATTAGAATACAATTTGTAGCCTAATCCTAACTTGTTTTTTTTCTTTTATATCACTGAAAGTCATATAAAGTTAAAAACAAAACATTATTACTGGTGAAACGTTTAACTCATCAATTTAAATCATCAATTTCATCCATACTATACCTCATAATTTACTTTAACGCGCACAGAATTCCCAGCTCTGACCACGATGAAGTCCTCTGGGTCTTTGAAACAAGGCCTCACTAGATAAAAAAAAATACACAGTACAATTTTACAGTAAAATGTCGACCAGGAAACATCTGTGTTATTCAGGCTGATCAGGTTCAACACGCTGAACATTTGTATGAACTTACTATTGGGATTCTTGGCACACACCATTGCAGAAGGAGGGCTAGGATCGCCGGCCCCAGACTCATTAATGGCACTAACTCTGAACTCGTACTCTGCTCCTTCTGTGACATCCTTAACTGCGTAGCTTACAGCTGAAGGTGGAGGGTATGGTGGGGGAAACAATATAAATCTACAGTATATGACACCAAGAAGTTGGTCTTCATATTAGCATCTTTAACAATTGAAGTGAAAGTAAAACAAGATGATCCATCCATTTGTCAGCAAATGGACTTAATGGAGATAGCCAATAGAGACCTTCAATGGGCTCGTTAAGGGTATTCAGGGCAATCCACTGATGCGCGTCCTTCTTGCGTTTCTCCAGCTGGTAGCCAATGATTGGCACTCCTCTGTCATTCACAGGTGGTGTCCAGGTCAACGTGATGCAGGTCTTGGAGGCACTGACCACTGTGGGTGCCCCCGGTGGACCTGACAAAACTGATAATGATAATGATAATGAATATTAAATAGTGATTTTAATATTTCAGCTCTGGATAATGTATCTTACAACCAGTACGTTGTGGTAGCGAGAACATTAACTTTGCTTACTCATCATGCCGGCCATGATGCTCTCCGTTGTGTCCAAGGCGTCGCTCAGACCCTCTGGGTTCTCGGCGAATATCCTGTAGTTGTATCTCTTGCCGTGGGTCACATTCCTGTCCCTGTAGCTGGTCTTGTCAGCCGAAACATCCCCCAGCTTGGTCCACAGACTCTGACCCGCATGCTGCCGCTCTATGATGTAGTTGGTCACGTCGGAGCCTCCGTCATCTTTGGGCGGTTTCCATGTTATCTCAATCAAGGAGGAGGTGGTTTCCAAAATCTCTACTGGACCATCTGGTGGACCAGGCCTGTCTGTTGGGAGGAAAATGTTGTGTTTATAATTCCAATCAATTATTATGATATAGAGTGCTACGGAAATTGTCTCAAATGTTTTGTCCATTTCTTTTTTTTCTCTCCACCAATGGTACAGTACCTAAAACAATAAGGTTAGATTTAGCCTCCACTGCCCCAAAATGATTTTGCAGTTGGATTTTTATGTTGCCAGTGTCGCTCCTCAGGCAGTCTCTCAGCAACAGACGACTGTGGTTTGACTCCTTGGCGATCTTGACCCCACCGCCGTCCTTCACTTCAACGCCGTCCTTAAACCACTTGATCACCAAGCCCTCCTGTGGCGGGAAGGGCATCTTGAAAGCGGCGTTCTGACCCACCCGTACAATGACGGGCCTGGAGAACTTATGGAGATCATCAGGATCAATTACAGGTATATCTGTCAAAAGCACAGAGCAAAGTGTGGTAATTACATTGACTCCCTCCGTTTTTTATTTGTGTGTTTTGGGGGTGAAAGTGAAACTGTACCTCCAACAGTAAGCTTTCCTTGAGTGCTGTGCTCTCCTGAGACGAAACTGTACAACCCAGTGTCATCGTCTCCACATCTATCAATTGTCAGTTTATGACACGTTCCGTCTTTGGTTATGCTGATTCCTTTAGATTTAGCTGTCAACTTGTGAAAAAAAGTCTATTAGATGAAAGTGTCAACACTAGCTACAAGCGTGCCATGTATATTGTAAGTGTAGACATACCTGCTGTCCGTTTTTGAACCAGGCTCCGTCACAAACTGTATTCGTGTTAACAATCAGTTCGGTTGACTGGCCACGGACGGCATAAATATCGCTAAGTCCACTTTTAATTCCAGGCTCTACTGTAAATGTAGATAATACTAAAGTTAGTTCATATTTTCAGCAGCACCAGCAAGTTATAGGAGTAGTAGCAGTTAGCTCACTAGTTCGTTTCATCTTGTAGTGTTCAACTACAGATGTATCGGAAGAACAAACAAAACTAAAACTAAAATAGCAGTCATAGTTCAGCCATTGGTTTTCAGTCATTTGAATGATGAAGTGATTAGTCAAAGAATCTATTGTATTCTTGATAATCGATAAATCATTATCAAGTATAAATATCAAACATCAAACAGTACTGCTGTTACTTTTTTTCTCCTTTTGTTCCTTTTCTGTTTCAGATAATGACAAAATGTTTTTCTTATTTTTGGTTTCAGACAAAGCAAGAAGCAAACATGCCGCTGGGAACTTGTGATTGAGAATTGCCATTATTTAAGGACATTATGTAGACTAAATGATTCATTATCAAAATGATAATGGATAGATTAATCATAATGAGAACAGTGTTTAGTTGCAGCCCTAGTTTGAATAGTTGACTAGTCTACTCTTTACAACTTTTCAATGAGGCAGAAACCTTTGTTTGGCCAGGGGTAGTGAGCCAGTTGAACGTCAGAAAGCCAGTGTGTGCCATTTCTTCCAAGAAAAAACAACAAATAAAAGCCGTCAAAATAAGCGTTGACTTGGGTTAAATTGTGTCCAGATTATACATGATAAATTGACATAATGATGACAAACCTTTACTTCATGACACTACATGGCTATGGTGTCTCATAGGAATAGATGATTCAATATTATAAAAGGTTACTCTTGAAATTGAATACTGATGCTGTTTGTCTGGTTATAGTTATGATAAAATATAGATGAAGTTACTAACTCTACTCAATTTTCTGAGTTCATTTTGCTTTTGTTTTCAAGAGATCTTGCAACACTGTCTTTGATATTCAACTGATGCACTCTTAAATGTATTGACAATGAATATGTAAAGTGACTAAAGTGAACTAGTTAATCCATATTGGATTCATGCAACGTTTAATCCAATTCCTCAGTGGCTTTTCTTACCACTAGCCACGTCCGATCCACCCGAATCCAATCCACCCAAATCCAATCCACCCGAATCCAATCCACCTAACCATTAAGACCACACCAGTAAGATCCACACCAACTACAATTCAACCATTATTGTTTACACCAAATACATGTCTATTTTTTTCTATTCATTTATTTACTTAAAATCAATATATACTTTAAAACAGGAATACACATTACTCCGAGCCACATCTCTTTGGATACCTGACTTGAAGGATTCTATGTGCAGAATATGCACATTAAAACAACTGAGCGTTGTTCACACGTCTTGACGAAGAGACCTCCAAGGCAGTACATTATAAAACCTCATTGCTTGTTCTCATGGCCTGTTCTCATGGTCTATTATCCTGGCTATTATCATTACCTTCATGAGTGTCCCCAGATGAACTTCCAGATGAACTTCCAATAGCGGCTGAAGATTTGGCCGCAGTCGCAGCAGCCTCTTCGGCCTCTTTTGCCTTGGCCGCTTTCAGTTCGTTTATTTCTCCTCTCACTTTGTCCAGCTTCGCTTGCTGCTCCTGGGCAATCTTCGACAGGTCCACCCCCGAGCCGCCAGCCCGAGTGTTCTTCCTTTCCACCGTTTTGCCCTTCTGTGCCTCTTTGTCAGCTGTCGAGAGAATCAAGGGTGTTTGAGAGGTAAGGAGCGATCATTATCAAGCACGATTACGTCCATTGTGAATGCTATCAGTTTTCTCTAACATTTCTCTAACAGTTCCTCTGTAAAAAAAACAAAACAACATAACGTACGTTCGACGAGAAGCCATGCGTTGCATGATTTGATCCCAGCCCAGGCAGAATAAATTCCTTTATCCACCACCATACAGTCTTTCACCACCAGTCTGTGGATGAGCTTGTCCTCCGACACCTCGATGTCATACTTGTCACCTTGGTCCAGTGGCTGGTTTTTGCCAAACCACAAAATCCTGGAGAAGGGGTTTGACAGGACAGCCTCAAACACCGCATCTTGCCGTTCAATCGCGCTCACTTCCTTTATTTTCACCAAGAACTCCACGGGTGGGACTGAAGAATTATAAGACATATTTCTTGCATCAGTATTGGAATTGCCAATAGAATCTAGTTTCTTTTGTGCAACAACATATGTATAAGTTACCTTGCGTATCCAATGTGTATACATCACACAAATGAATAGTGGAAATGCAATTTCCTTATGCCCAATTGCATTTGCACTTACTTTTAAAATCGGTGGAGAACATATTGACATCCTCAACATCAACCTGGTACAGTCCTGCATCGTCAGGTAAGAGATCTTTGATGCTGAAGATGTACTTCCTGCCCGTTATTTTAAGACTGTGCCTCATCTTCTCCCCCAACTCCTTCGTATACGGAACCATCTCACCATCCTACAGCAGATAAAAAAATATATTTTCAGCTGTAAAAACATTTACTGGGCTAATGCTGCCTTTCTGAGCCTTAGTAGCCCTCAGTTTATTTTGTTGTCATCATGGAGTATTTTTCTTCTCGCCGGCCTATGCCCCATATCCGGAAGGCTGTAATGGTGTTATTTCCCAAAAGTGTTTATTAAAAAACTATGTAATATAGTCTGACCCAAACTCATTTTTTTCCTTGTCTGGTCTACTGATTAGGGCCTGTGAAGCCCAAATCAGTAATGTTACACTCTGAACGAGAGTGTAATATTAACAATCCTCACTTGGTAGGGAAGTATTATCTATTATCTATCAGAAAGATTGAAATAATCATATTTCATGGTTATATTTAATTCTAAACATCTAGTAACTATATGGCAAAGAGTGGCTTTGGTTGAGACAAACCTTGTACAAGAATATCCTGCTGCTCGGTTCGATGAGATCCAAATCGAGTTCAATGGATGCTGTTCCATCTCCAACCACTTGAATAGGCTTCAGATTTGAAATGCTTTTAACAAACTGCATTAATAAAAGAGGGAAATACATATAAACAGCAAGACACAGCAAAACTATGGGTATTTTTGAAAGGCAACCCCCTCTCTCTCTTTCTCTTTCTCTCTATCTCTCTCCTAAACAATTGACAAACCACTGCTTGCTCCTCCTCTCTCTCTTTCTTCATCTCGTTTAGTTTCTTGAGCATCCAGCGGAAGTCTGTGATTCCAAACTCTCTACAGATGCTCTCGTAGTCTTTCTTCTCTGCGCTGAGCAGAAGCTCCCAGAACTTTGGATCTATCTCTCCATCTTTCTTCTCAGTTTGCTCTGCTTTGGGCCGAATCTTACTGTAAAATGTAGAAAAAAAGGGTAAAATTAGTGTACTGTTTTTAAAATCAATAAACAACCCAATTAAATGAAAGGAACAGCTTTTAGTACAGTACAGTGTGTGCAAAGGATACAGTATAATAATAATCATAACAATAATGTGCATTATTGTAATGATGTGATATACAATAGTAGGACACAGTAGTACAGTACAAAGCCATGTACAGTGTCGATCACCTTTTCCTCGTAAGCATAGACGTAAAATCTCCATCTGCAGATGCAGCCGGAGGTGGTTTCGCTTTGTTCTTCTTGAAACCAACTGAAAGTTGACACGGTCAGCGTTATTTTACTAGAAACTTCCACAGTTAAAGCTATACCTATCAAATAACGTTGTTTACCTTCGATTACATTCAGGACAACCGTGACCACTGCTCTTCCGTATTCATTGGCAGCAAAGCATTTGTAGGTATCTGCTTGATCGGATGAAACGTTGACCATCTAGATGTTAAATATGAGAAATTATAGAATGAAATGTATGTGTTAATAAGATGTTATTTTCTTTAATCCACAGAGATGGGCTTTAAAGATCTATTGATGACGCATTTTCTTACAGAATATATTATTAGTACCATGAATAATTGATTGAAATATTACTGAATGCCTTGCCTTTTTTTTTATTTTTTATAAACATTTATTGAGCAGAATGAAGTGGCACTGATGCTAATAAGGGAGGACAGGGAAGTTATTGTTCATAGAAGTCCTAATCAAATAACATCTACTTTGCCAGTTTTTCGGACAAAGTCGATGTTGTTTGATGTCAAATGAGTCTCCGATACTCCTGCTGGTTTTGTAGCTTCCCGGCTCTACCTCTGCTCCTAGATGTGCTATATTTGTTTCCTTAATGTACACGACTACCCCATTCGCCATATGGCATCGTAAAGACACACGATAGACCCTATCACTGGCCTCGAAAATGTGCTCATCAACGACTGGGTCGTATTTAGCCTGGTATCTCGAGGGGTCGGACACATCTCCATTATTTCTGCTCCACGTCACCGTTGGCTTGGGCTCTCCGATGACAATGGCCTTAAAAAACGCCAGTTTACCTGATGGAGTCATAGGAAATCAAACCAGAGATCAGTCACTTCATGTAATAATATATCCTCGTAAAACTCATCATGTGGATGAAGCACAGTCTGCAATACAGAATTAGCCTGATAAGAGGCATTCAATGTGTTAGTATTGTAGGCTGGCATAGACCTCCAATTAGATTAACAAATTTTATTAATATAACGTAATATGTTTCAGCTGCAGAGGGTGACGACTGCATGGTAATTATCACTACTTAATATAATGAAATATATCAAAACAAATAAACAACAGATCCATCGCCACAGTATTAAAGGGGCAGTGAACCCAAATTTGTATTTATTTTTTGTTTTAAACGTGATAATAATAATATGTCTCATGATCTTCAACATAGTAATCTATTACATTTTGTCACTTGTTTTTGCCTCTTTGTCTCTCTGCTCCGAACTCAAGTCATATTCTTTTTGTGACGTCAAAGTGCCTTAAAATGCAGCTAGCACCTTTTGTTGTTCTTTAATGAACCTATTTTATATTTAACAGCTGAAATGTAACAGAATTACCTTCTTGGATGGTCAAAGCGATGGGCTTGCGGGTGAAGTCTGGGTGGCTCTTCCCCTCTGGTATTGTCTCCACAAACTGTGTAATCATCACCCCAGGCACCTTGGATCTCTTCTTAATGCCCACTGGATGGAAATACAATGAAACATAGTGAAAACGACTGGCTCCTAAAAGGTAACAAACCAATGAAACATCAGTATCACTATGACCTTGATTGTTGATTGTTGATTTCAGTTTGAGAGAATAATTGATTCGAGATAAAACAGTTGCTCACACTAGTCATGCTACAAGCTATTCTAATACACAAGATGGTATTAGAATCTTTGTTATTGATTTTATTTTGATCGAAGCAGTTTTCTGTGAAAACCTTTTAGCCGTAGAAAATTCTGAACACATCCTTTGATTATTGCTATTAAGTTATTTCTGAGATGCTTTTATCGAAGGAGACTTGTGAATATGGACACGGGACATTCTGCATATTGCTCAAGGGTGGTAACACGTTGACCAAGTAAGTTGGGATTTGAACCAGGAACCATTCCACTGGGGAGTTGAACACCCACGCCTCTAGACCATACTGGCGCTCCTTGAATGCATGCCTAAAATTCATACTTAAAACAGATATGTAGATATGAATACCTACATACCTGTGTACAAAAACAAAAACATACAGGTTTGTAAACAAGAATTCATCCTATATATTTTTTGGTTCTTCATGCCAAACAGTTGAGTGGTTTACTGTGGTTCCCTAAGCCTACCTTCGTTACCATCAATACTGTCGACAGCAGGCCCTGATGAAGCACAGTGTAATTACATATGAACAATAATAATAATTGTAATTCAATTACAAACACATTAGCAGGGTGGACTCAACATTCTGGATTAAAACAGTGAATTTGAAAGCACTACACGGGTGACCCTTGAAGGCAAATACATTCTCAATTAATCATTAAGTCGCACATTTTTCTCCTAAATGGTAATAGAAAATATGTGAATATACAAAATTCTTACACGATAACCCACATTATACAAGCGAACAAACTTTCTTCAAACAAATTAAGATAACTAATGATCAAACGAACCAATAATGAATACAAATCAACAGTTAACATGCCAAACAATTAATTTCAGTTGTAACATGTTTGAGTCCGCCACTAATTGGATGCTATGTTGCAGTCATTGTCCAACGTACAAGTGGAGTAATTGCGTCATAATCACAGTCACCAATGTGGAAAGGGATTCCAACCCAGCATGTTGGCTTCAACTCTGAACTCCATGTTGTTGCAAGAGGGATCCCCTTACCAAACAGCCTTCATTGTGTCTTACTGTTATTGAAATAGAAATAACAACAAGGAACCAATGATAACCATAAGATTAATCTCTACCAGAGTGCGCAAGATCATGTAATGTAAAACTAGATGGCAACTAGATGTTGCCACCTAGTTGAGCATATTTATTATTTCTTTTTGACACAGTACACTCTACAGCAGTGGAGTTATTCATTAAGTCACAACCTTGTGACCCACTTATGGGTCGCGACCCACCAGTTGAGAGTCACTACTCTACAGTACATTTATCATATTTCAGAATCTGACGCTATGGCAGTTTTTCTACATTTGCAATATATGGGAACAGTACATCTGTTCATTTTTATGTGGCAGAAACTGAGGCACTGGACTTGAAAGTGCATGATTATACATACTATTGAGAGAGTTTACGTTGTAAACATGCCCATAGCCAGGCAATAATGGGGAACTTGTACACTAGTGTCCCCTTCATTACTTCTGTGCTTCATTATGCTTTTATTAAACTGCTGTGCATTGTATCCTAATAAACAATGCAGAGCATATCAGGGTGAGCTTGTGAGAATGTGGAACCAAGAGAAAATATCAACTTTTATTACTGAACACGTGATGTGAAACTAGTGGGGAGTTTGGTTGCTTACCTTGGCCAGTGGCCGTCCCAATGGACTCTTTAGACTTTTTCATCATCTTGGCTTCCGGAGACGCTGGGAGGACTCAGAAATGTCTCTGGTGAAATACAGAAAAAGATGAAGAAAGAAAACAATTTCAAACGAGCAACCTCAAATGCCAAGAACAATACGATCTGTCAGAAAGTCACATCTTTTTGTTTATATTGCCTTTTAACTCTTATTCAAAGTATTACTGAAATGATGTAAACATTCTCCTTATATTCACAAGTAAACGTGTAAACACGGTGGTAGTCTTTACGATTGCCTGTGTGAATGCTAGCCTAAATGGTAGCTGCACTGCATTTGTATCATATTATACAACACACACACACACACACACACACGCACACACACACTGCCTCTGTGTCTTATATCTTGAATATGCATGTTATTATACATTGTACGTTGATGAAATTGCGACCACAGTACTGTACATATCTCCTTCTTTTATGAGCCACTCTTGACTGTAACCTTTCATTTCCAAGTCACACTTCACTCTGCAATTTGCTGACCGGCAACTTCTCCAAAAATAAAATATCATTAAAATCCAGTTCAAGCGTTTGACCCTCAACCTGTTATCTTAATATTCACAAAAATGGCAATGGAAGTATTTGGAAACTTTGTTGTGTTGTGTACATTTTTTCCACATTGGCGAAGACTTTAATGATCTGTAAATGCCAGTCTAGGGTCTTTAATTTCACATAGCAACGTTTCATTAGCCCGGTTGGATTGCGAAACTGATAGTGATAGATGGCACTTTATAAAAATAGATTGATTAGATATGTTTCGGAATAGAAAGTCATCGATGCACAGGCTTGAAAAGGTCACTATTATTGTACTTGTAGTATAATCTACTAGAAACTTTACATTTTGGTTTCCGATCTGAATATCTGTGTTTAGGCTTCAGGAGTTGAGCAAGATGTGTTAGGTGTGGTGCTGACACTTGTAATGCGGGGAGGGATCTTGAACGCTATGCTATGGGATGGTGAGCCTAAGGGTGCCCAGGAGGGACACACTTGGGCACACTCTGTCCATTTGGCTTTGGGCTTCGGATTGCAGACGATGTGTCTGAGGAGTGAATGTGTTGACAAGGTTTGTTTAGTCTCTCACTTAATCTTGAGCTTGAGAGCTTAGCTGAGAGGACAGCTTCAAACACATAGGCTTATCCTACAAGAAGGCATTAAATATTGCATTGAAGTATGGTCATTGCTATCCCTACTGTCCTAGTTTCCCTGGATATTTTTGTCAGCATTTTTGCTGAGTTCCATCAGATTTAGTTTTTAGCCCTTACATGACATTTCAAACTTTGTACACACAAAAAATCGGAATCAACCAAAAACGTAGTGTTGGAAAACGGATTAAAAATGCATTCAATGTTTTCCGATATACTCCGCTGAATTCACCTCCCATGACAGCAGAGAAACAGAGCACAGTTCAGGGTCTGACATGTTCTCATGTGTTGTAGACCCAGGGCTGATGGAAGATGGGCATGTTAGATTGTCACATGTCCCGTCGAGTTGTGATAGCTGTGAGCTGTGGGTCTCATCACTGGTGACATGCCAAATAAATCTTCCATTAGTTAGTTATGGCACGATAGGTGAGTTAGCATGAAATTGATCATCACATGAATTAATCCATTATTTTTTTCTGATTGACTTCAATATTATTCATGTCTCATATTTTGTACTTCAAAAAAAAAATATCTATACAAATTATACTATATTACAATAAAACATTTTAGCATATAATGTGTAATACATAATTTTTTCCCCAGTTCCTTGAACTTGGTGTCACACGGTCTACGTAGGGAACTCTTTTAGTCTTTAAGAATGTAGCGGTAGCTTTAGCATGCAGCTGCTTCTAGGGTTAATGCTACTAGTTGCTTATGTGAGCAGTTCTGACACATAGCTCAGGACGGTATCCCCGGTAACCCAGCCCAGCATCATAAAAATGATGGGCTGGTGCAGAACTCGAAACAGCATGGTCATAACACATGTGTGACTAAGATCTAGTGACTTCACCACTCATATATGTAGCTGCTGGAACTACATGTTGTATAGGATGGCTAAATATGGAGTATCCTGTATTTCTGACTGAAATACATACGTACACACTTGTACAATATGTCAATATCAATTAAATTTCAATATTTGTTGGATTACAGATTAGGAGTGAGTGCTCAAAATACATGGGAGCTCATGTAAGGTCTGCTGTACTCAATATAGTATGACAACATTTTAACAAAATGATTACCAATTATATCATTGCTATTTTTAGTTTTACCTTGTTTTCTTATTTTTACTGTACTGATTTATAATATTATATTTGAAAAGTACTTGACGCCTACTCTTAACCAAATCTTTCAAACCATTTGCGAGTCCCAACATTTTGGATGGAAAAAGTATCAGGCCAAAATAGCTGGCAAAGAATCCATATGATTACCCACAACAAAATATCTATAACTTAACTATTTTCAATGGTATCCTTTGACCGGATGTCATTACTGAATCAATCTAATGATGAAAAGTAACTTATATTCCGATTAGGGATGGCTGAAACCGTAGAAAACCTCCCTTGCACCCATAGATGAGCGGAAGAGGGACAGACCTACCTTAGCAGTCGGTTCATCCACTGTGGTGGTGCTGCTGCTCCGGCTGGTCCAGGAGTGCCACCTCCCTCTCTGCTCAACAAGCTAATAAATACTGACAGGAATGCCAGTGATTCTACAACCAAGCTTCCTGGTTCCATAGACAGACACGGGCCCTTTTCGTGTCTGGCTTAGACCATGGGCCCCTTGTCCAGGGGAGGAGGGGATGGCAAAGGACTATCAGGAATGAAAGCTATGTTGTTTGTTTGTTTTTTATTTGTCATCCGTCAAAATGAACGACAGTTCCTCAGACGTAAAAAAAAAAAAAGGTTGAGGTTAGATTATTTTTTTGTGGAAACCCATTTTTTGTGGAAACCCATTGAAAGTATTTATTTCATACGTCCACCATCTAAAGGCTATGACATACCTTACAGGCCAGGTGTACCTAACCATAACCCTTCCTCATGTTTTCACTTCTATGCCGCCACGTCTAATAAGTTTAAGTCTCACACATTGTGCCTTAAAAATGTCATGACTGAAACATTGCAATAATGAAATAATATTCGATTTCACAATAAAAGTACACACAGTTAGTGTTCCTTGGATCCTCTCTGTCTGTAAATAACATTTGAGTATTTTAAGTCACACATATCAACTCATAATTGTGAATGCCAGAACTATAAATAGATAATAAATACATATTTGGCATATTTTAACTTCACACTCTTCTGATATTAAAAGGACAGAGAAAGGCCCTCTATTACTGTTAACTTTGGACACACGAATGACATGCCTGTTGACACAAGCTAAAATTACAATGTGTTTATTGGGTGTCTATAGGCTATTTCGGATGGCAACTGTATATGTAATCCTTTAACTGACCAATAAGAAAACTGCAAGGACGGAAAGGAAGGAATACTTTTTCTAAAGGTGTGTTATATGGACAAAATTATAAGCTTTCAGGTCTAATGAGAACAGGGCAAAGCCATAGAATTAATGTACAACTGTTTTTACTATTATTTATCTACAGAACTACATTGAGTGGGCCCTTTTCCATCTGTTACACACAGTGTTTGAGGGATTTCAATTTATTTCAATATTTCAATCAATCAATTAATTTAATTAAATGAAAGGCTTTAGATTTGCAGATTCTTAATGAATTGTACTCTTCGTCATCTCCACATTTTGAAAAGATGGACAGGTAAGGGATGAGAGGCAAGGCCTGTGAATGAGGAAGTGAGTGAACACTGCTAAACTTCGCAGTGTGCATACGCCTCATCATTCTAACCAAGTATTCACAATAAATGGTAACAGCCCTAATAATTTCCATGATGTGTATACGGAACATCCATGAAAATTAGAACATTATTCCCTTCTCTTGTCAGCAAGGACAGATTGGCGTCATTATGGGATTGTCATGAGCGTTGATTAAACATTGATTTATAAGCTAAACAATAAGTCAGTTTGGCATTTTTATCCCCATATTAATGACATTAGGTGATATATTTTAATGATATATTTCTTGGAGCAAGCAACAATGAAATAACCCAAACATCAACACTTTTTGTTGGTTCATTATTTCCTCACTCTCATTTTTGAGTCTATGCCATAAACCTGGTACTTGAATCCACACACCAGGTCAAGTGGTCTCCAGAGGTTGTGTGATGGCTGCTCCCTGGTTACATGTTCCAGATGGGG
>OMNS01000331.1:0-14311 GCA_900303225.1 Laemonema laureysi | reverse complement strand
CTGTAGAGGGGGACTGGTGAGGAGCCATGCCAGATGGTACAAAGAGGAGCTCCTGCAGCTCACAGCCAGTAAGAAATGCAGATTCACCGTAGTTCATTGTGGGTCATCAGGATTTTTTTGCTTTGGTTCAAGCCCCAAGAAGTTCTTGACACATTATTTGTTCTAAAAAGAAAAGATAGATAAACAATACAGCAAAGGTTTGCTTCCTTGTACATCTGGAACAGATTGGGTTTGCTTCCTTGTACATCTGGAACAGATTGGGTTTGCTTCCATGTACATCTGAAACAGATTGGGTTTGCTTCCTTGTACATCTGAAACAGATTGGGTTTGCTTCCTTGTACATCTGAAACAGATTGGGTTTGCTTCCGTGAATAGACATACCAAGATAAAGTCCTTGTATGTATGGGTAACCTATATGGCAATAAATCACCTTTTGATTCTGATAACACATTGTCTTCATTGACAGCATCAGACAGGTGGTGCTGATGAAGAGTTATTGTTATTCACTACAGGTGGAGTTAGTGCTGGTGGAGCCGGATTGTCTTCCCTCTCTAACCATGCACAAATCTGGTCCATGGTTCAGTCTGGAGGCAAATATGTAAGCTGGGAGTTTAAAGTGGAATAAAATAGAATTTTAAGTTAAAGCCCAAAGCACACGGCCGTGTTGGGACACAAGCAAAAGGGCACTACAGCCAAAATCTTCTATCCCGAGATACATCGTTATCTCGATAACGATGTATATCACAATATCGCATGTTTTCTGGTGATGAAATAAATAAATAGTCGATATAAAATAACCACCCCATACTCCTGTGTGAATTTAATCCTTGAAAGATGAAGTACAAAATTAAGTACTCAGTACAAATGAAAAGTATATCTTCCCTATGAATTACATCCATCGGTCTAACCACAGTATGTCATAATATTTACGTCATAATTCCAGTTTTGTAAATGTGTCAGTCACAGCCGTTAAATGGAAATTAAAAAAAAAGTTCCATTATGTAGATTAGGTTCACTAGGTTAGGCATTACTTTAGGAAAACATCTGAACATTATGAGTCTGGACTGTGCATTTCTCCATGTCCTCAGCTCATTAACTACAATATAAAGAAGGTGATCTTTTGCCACAGTGGCTGTCAATCAGTATTACCGTCTGGCTTGCACAGTTAATAGGCCTACCTTGTAACTTGCTGACGCAATGTTAAGCTCACAGTGTAATGTGGAATACAAACAGAAGAGAGCACAGTTCCGAAGGTGACATCCTGAATTAGTGAAGTGAAAAAGTGAAAAATGAGGGCAATGATCTCACTTATGATTACCAGAACAAGGTAGCTACCCATACTTGTATTAAATAATAATATATAAATAATAATAATAATACTACTAATAATAATAAATATATAATTAATTAATGTGTTGAGATGTATCACGTCGGGATGATAATAGGCCTACACTGCGATAAAAGGGATTTAGCAGCTACACTTTGGTCCGTGTCACAAAGGTTTGATGTTTATTTGCGCAGCCTCAGTCAGTTATTCAAAGGGTCGTGATTCTGTGAAAGTCAAAACCCTGACACATTGTTATTGTCGTCTTAGCAACCGCACAGCTATGCTCTGTTTGGGCACGAATGATTGTGTGTTGTGGATATTTCAGGATGTGCAATAAATGCTGGGTGTGCGAGACACGGCCTGCGTGACGGGCCAAAGGCATGGACAGATGATATGAGAGGCTTGATGTTCTGAGAGGCATTTATTGCAGGGGTCAACCGGGTCAAAGCCCGGAGTAAAACCCCCCCCAAAAAAAACGTACACATTCACACCCAGCCAATCGCATGCATTTCATATCTCTATGGAGAGTACACTGTATGCCTGCCTGTTGTCAACACAGCAGTGTGTACTATAGAATGTTGTTGTTGTAGTGGTGTATAGGGTTAGGGCAGTAAAGCTAAAAAAGAAAAAAGTTGGATCAAAGGGATGGATGATAATAGAATGGTATTTTGTGTTAACCTGTTCATCCCGAGAGGACCCGTATCTGGGTCACCCCCCCCCCATAGTAAAGACATTGTGTCATGTTCTTTTCTAGTTACAACCACAAATTATGCCTTACCTTGTTGTTGTTTTTGTCATCAAAATTGTGTCTGATCGCATAAAACGGATAATCCATCTGGGCACCATTTTGAAACCTCACATTGTGTTTCCAATCAATGTATAGTAGCTAAGAGAGAGTTTAACAGGAAATAGGTCAGTCGCCTTCAATCAGAACACTGTTCTGTCTGGTGGCCGTAATGTCCGATGGTTTATGATTTATTTAACACGCTACGCATGTTTGCCTTTTTTGGGTGGCCAAGCGTCCCGATTTGTGTGGGACAGTCCCGATGAGAATGTCCTGCATTTAGGGCTGGCCCCGAATACATAATTTCAAGCTTTGAATAATCGTGAGGTTTTCTGAACTAATATATTCGAGTAGCTCATTTTAAACATAAATGTACAGTGCCTATCTTGCGGATCATGTCTCAATAGGAGCAGATTCATCCTTGGCTTCTTCCGTGGCTTTCAGGTCCACTCGTTGGTCCAAGTCCGACCGCAGCGCTGCAATGTAGCCTAAACGGCTTACATAATATGAGAGTACCAATAAGGTGGTTTGAACATTATGCAGTTTTGATGCAATTGCACCGCCGGACTAGCGCTATTCACCCAAAGAGACAACGCACAGGCACTATTGTGGATGACGCATCGCCACAAAAGGGAGATATTGCCACCTGTTGTGTTCATGTTTATTAAATTACCAACCCGTTGTTATTATAAGTAGGTCAAGCTTTTGGGTATATTTTACCTTCATTTAAACATTGAAATAGCTGCTTAAAACCCTTCTTTATTAAAACCAGTAACCCCCAAGCTTGACGTAACCTCTTATTTCTATGGTAGTGGGAGCACCACCATGGAAAACAAAATCCTGCAGTGAAATCTAGAACATTTCATAAATATTAATATCACGACCAGTTAGTTTAAAGTCTGTCTCTGTCGCTCGTACCGATTCTCACACTGGTCAGCAGTTGTCAAAGTGCTATCAAAGTATTATAATAATGTTTTAATATCCAAATAACACCTCACAGGTGTTCATCTTTCTTTTGGTACCGATGTGCCACATATTATAGCCCTTGTAGTTGTGGATATAGACTCTATTCACTTTGGGTATGAAACCTGGTGAAGATGTTAACTTCTGTGTTTTGACAGAGGAAGACATGCTTTCTACAATTACAAAAAGAGAGGAAGGAAAATACTTTGGACAAATCCGGCAAACATTAGTACCTTGTTTGCATGTCTTAAAAAAAGAAGAATTCCTTCCATATTTAAAAGCAGTTCCATGCGACAGAGAAAGTATGCAAGTGGTAACACACATGTTGAATATCTGTATCCCTTGTTAATGAACAAATAAACACATGTCAATAATCAGAGTGGGGGCTATGCTACTACCAGTGACACTAGCATGTGTTGTAGTCTTTACACACTCAAGATGACTACCGAAGACACATGTCCACATGTTTACAGTACACTCGGCAACGCACGTGATGTTTTTCTTTTCATTTATGACTTTCCATTATTAACTCAGGGGAAAAAAAGAAAAGTCTACACAACGGCATGCGTGCAGTAAAGGGGAAACTTGAAGCCGTGCAGCAGTTGGCGGAGACAAAGCCAGTGTTTTACAGTACAGTATGCAGAAAAGGCAGAACCTGCAATGATACGGTAGCATAGCATGTCTATACTGTCTTGAGACAATGCAATGTCCAAACATTATATTACAACATTATAATGTCGTATGCACACAGTTGCATAAATCTAGTCACAAACAACCATTGCATATTAAACCTAACCACGACTAATACTGACGCTATTAAAACAATCTATGTATTCTGGATTTGTATGCTGTACTTAATTAGACTACGATTACGTTCAACAGTCGGGTCGAGGTAATGCTAATAAGTTAAGCAATCTAGAATTCATAATTAATTTCTAATGAATACAATTAATCATTCAAATTAAGCATCCAGCCAATACAGATAACAATGTTTCAGCAAGAATTAGAATGGCATGTATTTGACCAGGGGGGGCGCTGTTTGGCTCATTTGCTCAGCAGGCTTTTTTGTAATACTTTTGCATGCGTTAGCTATTCTAAAACTATACAGCAGAAGTCAGAATAGAGTTGTATCAGATAGTAAACGAGTAGCAATTCCAAAAGCAAAATATATGCTTTTATTAAATCTGCAACATATTAGATCTGGTAAAGCTCAAGAAACAGCCCTGAATGCTAAATTTAAGAGGCGTAATCCACCGCTTGCCGTCTTCTCGAATCAGTCAGTGGATGCTTAACATAAAAATGTGCCTCAAAAAGTGCTAAAAAAAATAAAAGGGTTTCATTGGTTTTATCCAGGCTTCTGTCCATCTTGCCATCCTTACATAGAAACATTTTAATATAAATATTACACAAACAGACATTGTATTTACCTACTTCCTCTTGAATATTCACCTTCATCTAACATTCTTCACTACTGTTAATACATTAAAAAGGCACTAGAAATCATGTCGGACAGAAATAATGTCATACTTTAAAAAAATAATTGTGTAATATAAATATAATAAATGTCCTATGCATTTAAATCGAAGCATTTCCTGTGAGATCCTCCAGTTTTGCCTTAATCTGAAAAATATGGAGAGTAGAGAAGAATATATAAATATATACAAAAGTTAAAGCCATCCATATATTTATTTCACTGCTTATTCCCGATCTGGATTGTGAAGGCCTGAAGCTTATGTCAGCTGAGAGGAGAGTCACTGTGAATCAGACACGAGTCACACACTATTCATGGTGAAAAGAGGACTTCAATGAGGAGAAGGAGTCTCCACAGAGCCTAATATGCACGTGTTTGTAAATGGAGAGAGAAGAGCGAAGCGAAACATAGGAAGAACATGCTCTAGCTGCAAGGGAGGAATGTATATGTATGTATGCAACAACTTTGGGAAGCCCTGCTCAGTCCAGAGAGTGTCGGTGTCGTACCTTTCACGGTGAGTTTAGTGGAACACTCCACTCTGCCCAGGGAGTTCTGGGCGACGATGGTGTATTCCCCGTTGTCCTTGGAGCCCACCCTCAGGATCACCATGGAGCACACTCCACAGGTGTTGGTGATGTAGTAGTTGGTGTTGGTGTTCAGGCTGATGTTGTTGCGGTACCAGGTGACGCTGGGCTTGGGGTTGCCCGTCACGGCGCAGCTCATGTAGCACTCGTAGGTCTCTGGGCTGGTGTGCATCTTCAGTGGGACGGAGAAGGACGGAGGAGACTCGAAGCTGCAGCCCTTAGATTCAGGCAGGTTCAGTGTGAACTTTTCTGGAGGTAAAGGAGATGAAAGACATTAATTCAATGATCCAACACAAATTCGATTTTAAGAGAAAAAACCCGCATTTTGGGGACGATGTGCTTTTGCTGAGGTTCAGCAACCTAAGCAAGATAATTGAAAAAAAAGTATCGATATAAGCCAAATTAAAGGATAACTTGGACAACCTGGACCCAATTTTCCCATCATTTTGTGTCTAACTGACTAATGCGGACAAACATTTTTGGAATTGGTCCAGTATTGAGCGAGAACACAGCTGCGAAACGTCTGCATTGTAACCCTTTGGGGCAATGCCACCCTTCATTACGTAGCACGGCCTCTGAAAGCGCTTGTTTTTGCCACTGACAGGCTCTGATTGTTGTCTGAAGTGTTTGACAACATTATGGAAAGAATCCCGACAGAGAAATACAACTTTTTTCTTTACCTTTCACTTGATCCAGTCTGTTTGTTATTGTGTCTAACCAAGTCTCGTGAGAGTTGAGTTGCTGCAGGAAGACAACGGCGGAAACATGAGAGAGAGGAGTGGTGTTGTGTTGACTACAGAAATCGTAGCTTAGTGTCATCTAAATGATTTTGTCTTGATTTTGACATTGTGAGATTTCAGAGCAAGACAGACTGGATCAAATGAAAGGTAAAGAAAAAAAAGTTGTATTTCTCTGTAGGGATCCTTTCTATGTTGTCTAAAAAAATGAGCCTTAGCCTGTCAGGGGGAAAAACAAGCGCTTTTAGAGGATGTACATTGATGGGTGGAATTGCCCCAGAGCGCTTCAGTGCAGATGTTTCACTGGACTAATTTTAAAAATTGCTGTCCGCATTCATCAGTTAGACATCAGTTAGATGTGTGCATTGGAGAGAGCTGCTGGTGTATCCCCATGTCTCTCCTCCCCCCCCCTCTCCTGTGAGGAATGTTGAAACATACCTTTCGTCTTGCCAACTTCCCAGGTTGCCGACTCAGAGGGTTTGGAAAGGCCCATGTCATTCTTGGCATAGACGCGGAAGTGATACTGCGTGCCGGCCATGATGTTGATGGCGGTGAACTTGTTGTTGAACAGGTGCTCGGCCATGGTCTGCCAGGTGCGCTTGACAGAGTCTCGCTTGGTGACGATGTAGTGCAGCCGGTCGTCCCTCTTCTCGTCTGGAGAGGGCGTCCAGGACACGGTCACTGTTCCCGGAACATTCTCGTCCAGCTCCACCGGGCCCGGGGGCTTAGGGTCGTCTGGAAAAGATTAGATAAGATTAGACTTTATTGCATTCCAGGTGTCATAGCAGAAAGTAGGTTGAGAGTTATGAGAGTTAAAAAACTGTACAAAATAAATACAGATAGTATATCTATATACACAATATGAATGCAATGTAAATGCAAAGTTGATGACAGTTGAGGTCAACATTATTCACAGCATATACAGCATTATTGAAACTAATCAAATAGATACATCAGCATTGTTTAATGTGATAATACAAAACATAAATAAATATTTCTTTACCTGATCTCTATTTCAAACTATATTATATGCAGACTAATGCACAGTATAATTTTTGTCATCACTGGACAGTATGTCACTACTGCTACTATCTAATCATTTTCTGATTCCTATAGCTACTCTGCACTAGGGATTTGGATACAATCCAAATCCATTGCGTTAGTTCCACACAATGATACCTGTCACTCTTATCTCAAAGCTGAAGGTCTCCTGGCCAACAATGTTTTTGACCACGATGGTGTAGACCCCTGTGTCCGTGCGCTCGGCCGAGGGGATGAGCAGCTGAGAGGAGTTGTCGCCGTTGCTCACTGCCACGCGCTTGGACA
Source organism: Laemonema laureysi (assembly GCA_900303225.1). Classification (NCBI taxonomy): domain Eukaryota; kingdom Metazoa; phylum Chordata; class Actinopteri; order Gadiformes; family Moridae; genus Laemonema; species Laemonema laureysi. The sequence goes on along the minus strand of OMNS01000331.1, from coordinate 7,119 downwards.
CGGGTACCGCATCCTTCAGCCACACGATTCTAGGCACCGGAGACGCCTACAGGAAAGCAGAGAGCACACATGTATTTTTTTTACCAATGTTACAGGGTGGGTATGGAACTTTAAGAGAACTTTAGGGAAACAGTTGAGATATCGCATTGCATTTTGTTTGACATGTCAGTGTTTCGACCCAACCTCAAAATTGACGTTAATTCTTGCTGCATTCCCAGCTCTTATAACGTGGAAGGTCTTCATTTTCTGGTCAGTGAATTTAGGTCTCACTGTAAACAGGTGACATATGTTTTAGATATAATGTAATACAATTGAGTGAATGACGGATATTAGAATAAGTATTTGTGTATTGGAAATTGATTTTTGTTGACTTAACCTGGAGGCGGCATGGCAATAATGTAATTGTCCAGTTCCTGTGGTTCTCCATTTCCTCCCTCATTGGTGGCTATTACTCTCACCCAGTACATGGCCATGGACTTAAGACCCATAATAGTATAGGAACACATAATGATAGCACTCGTGTTACAACGACTCCATTCCGGGTTTTCTGCTGGTCTGAGCTCCACAAAATATCCCTTGGCCTCATCCTGGACCCCTTCTTCTTCCCTTGGTTTTATCCATGCCAGTGACAAGGTGGTGTAGGTGGAGTCTGTTACTTTCAGATCAATAACATGACCGGGTGGCTCTGTAAAGCGGAAGTTGGTTTTAATGAAGACTTAATTGCTGTTGTTATCTCAGTGTCTGGAAGACAATGCTTTGTTAGTTTGGCATGAAACATACTCTTTGGATCTCTTGCAAATACAAACTCTGACGGCGTGCTTGGCTCCCCAGCACCAGAGATGTTGACAGCTGAAACCCTGAATTCATACTCGATCCCCTCCACAACATCTTTCACTCCGTACTTTCTCTCTGTTTGGGGATAAGAGGAATCATATTATTAAGACCTGATTTAGACGAACACAATCAATAAGGATTGAGGGAATCAAGTCATATAAAGGTAACATAAGCAAAGCAGAAATTATGCTTAAGTAATGATTAAATTAAATTGGGCTGCCTACCCTTGATTGGCTCCTCGGGTGGGTTGACGGGACCCCACAGATTGCTCCCGTTCTTACGTTTCTCCACATTGTATCCCAGAAGGTTGGTCCCTCCAGTGTTCGAAGGAGCGGTCCAAGCCAGGTTGATGCAGTCCTTGAATGCACTGATAATCTTAGGTGCAGAAGGAGGACCAGGGTATGCTGAAGAACAGCAGAAGTCATGATATTAAAAATGACCTATTGGTGATTGCAAGCATTCAAATGTCTCCCATGCTAAGCTAACACTCACCTTTGGTTCCAGCCTGAATGTCATCTGTTTCAATCATTTCACTGGTGCCCTGTGTGGTTTCAGCCCTTATGTGGTAACAGTACTTTCTACCATGGTCTACATCTGTATCTCTGTACTTGGCCTCTGGACCGATCTTACCAAGTTTCTTCCAGCTGTTTCGGCCAATTTGCTGCCGCTCTAGAATGTAGTCTGTGATGGGAGTGCCACCAGTGTCTTTGGGAGGCCTCCATTTAAACTCAATGCAACTCGCCGAACTTTCAATAATATCCACGGGCCCTTGGGGTGGTGTTGGTTTATCTGTAAATAGTACCACTGATTGTTACTGAAGTTCAAAAGACTTTCCTAATACCAGTTTTACTTTGAATCAATTGTATTTGTATTCATTTGCAAGCAGTACCTAATATATTGAGCTGTTTGACGGCCTCGATGGTTCCACATTCGTTTTTAATCTTAATCTTCACTTCCCCGGAGATCTTGCGCTGGCACTTGGTGAGCAGAAGGCGGGTGTGTGTGGAAGACTTCTCGATCTTAATGTGGGTGTCATCCAGCACCTCCTCGTCCTCAATGAACCACTGGATCTTTGTGGGTTCTCTGCCCTCAAAGGAAACTTCGAAGGCAACGTTCTGTCCGACTTTGATGACCGACGGTTTTGAGAACTCCTCCAGGTCCTCGCTGTTGATTCTGGGTGGATCTTGGGATAAAAACGTACACTTATGTTACAGATATATTCAACAATTACATCATTTTGGAGATGCTTTTATCCCAAGCAACTTGAGAAGCAAGTAGATTAGTTAGTTCAGTTAGAATGGTTTTACAGATAGGGATTCAGTCTTGACACCAGACTATTGTACCCCTTTATAACAACCCTGTATTCAGCATGTTATCAGGAATGCTGCTGTTATGTATCTATATGTTATCTGTTAACTTTAGATACACATGTTATGTTGCATAGTTACATATACATTGTTACATATAGTTACCTTCAACATTTACCATAGCCTCTGTTTTACGTCCATCTGCTTCAAATCTGTACTTTCCAGTATCTTCATCCTTGCATTTTTTGAAAATGAGTTTGTGAAAGGCCCCTTCTTTACTAATGCAGACGTCTTCCGTTGATGTTAACTGAAATTCACACAAAAAGACGACAAAAGATGCTAGATAGTTTCTTTACTAATATAATTTAGTTATTATTACTATTAAGTAATTTATCTGTCAATTTATCAATTATCTTCATTACTAATGAGTACAAAAGGCAGGTTAGGCATGTTGCTCAAGGATGCCTGCAGCTAGACTGTGAGCTCTGAGATCAAACCCACAACCTTTTAGTCAAACCCTAACCACTAGACTATCCTAAACCAACACCCATTCCTCACCTGTTGACCTTCTTTGTACCAGATGCCGTCGCAGTCCGCACTGCTCAGCTTGCAGACCAATTCAGCCTCAGTGCCAATCACGGCTCTCACATCGGAGAGGCCTTGGGTGAAGTACACACCTGGGTCTAAAGGAAACACACCAGTCGGTCAGTGGGACTGTCCAATCGCTGACATTCTGTCATTCTTCCATTGTTACCCTGCATCATAGTTTTGAATCACGCTGTGAGGCATCTCACCAATGACCACATCAGGAACAAGAGGGCCCTTCCTCACTCTTTTCTTCTTCTTCTCCTCCACGGGTGTCTCCTCCACTTCTTCTCCCTCCACCGGTTCCTTAATAACCGTCTCTTCAGTCTTTTCTTCTTCCTGTCCCTCTTCTTCTTCTTCTTCTTCCTCTTCCTCTTCCTCATCCTCTTCCACCGGCTGTGATTCTCCCGTCGCCTCAGATGCCTTTTTGGTAGCCTTTTCCTTTTGCGTTTTCTTTTTAGCCGCATCTTTTTTCTTGGGCTCCAGCTTCCCCGCCGCCTCCCGTTCCTTCTTAGCTGCCAGCGCTGCTGCCTTCTTTGCAGCCAGTGCCTCCGCCTGTCTCGCCGCCTTCTCCGCTGCCTCCGCTGCAGCCTGCGCCGCAGCCTCCGCCTCTAATGCGGCCTGGGCCTCAGCTGCAGCCGTGGCCCTGGCGAGCATCTCCTCTCTCTCCTTCTGGATTATGGCTTGCTGCTCCTGGGCGATCCTCAACAGATCTGCTCCACCTCCGCCCGCTCGAGTTGTCTTGCGGACCTTCTTCTTACCTGGATCGTTGTCGACTGGGGAAACAGAAGGTTTTAATTTAATTTAATTTAATTTAATTTAATTTCTTTTTTACTATTTAGGAGAGACCTTTATCTAAAACAACTTGCAGTGAAAACAGATGCCTTTCATTAATTAAGCTGCATGAAGGGGTTCGGGCATCTTACTTCTAGAATGCCTACAGGTAGGGGTTGTGAATATTAGGGATGGAAACCCAGTACCTTTCGGCTGGGAGTCGAACTCTCTTAGCCACCATGCAATCCTGCCCCTTATTTTGTATTTCCAGCATGCATGGGTAGTGAGGGCTACCTTCCACAATGAGCCAGGCACAGCAGGAAGCCATTCCAGCCGCAGCAGCGTAAATGCCCTTGTCCAGCTGCTTGCAGTCCTTGATCACCAGTGTGTGGATCAGCATGTCCTCCGATACGATGATGTCGTATTTTTCCCCTTGTTCCAGGGGGGCGTTCTTGAATGTCCATTTAATATTTGTCATGGGGTGTGAGATGACACACTCGAAGACTGCATCCTCTCTCTCCGACGCTGTAACCTCTTGTATCTTCACCAAGAAATCCACGTTCGGCACTAGCACGGAAAAAAACAGCATAGCACAGGTTGGTTGTATTTAGCGTATGCTGCACTGTGAAGATAGAAACCATAATGGACAGTTTAAACGGGGGGCTTACTTTTGAGGTCAGTTGAGAAGATCTTGACGCCGTTCACCTCCACTTGGTACATTCCAGCATCTTCAGGGTCAACACCGTTGATGCTGAACACAAACTTCTTTCCTACTTGCTTCAATCCGTGTTTGACTTCTGTGTCTGCGTTAAAAGGGATCATAACTCCATCCTGTGCAAACATTGAGTTATTATCATTATTGTTGTTGCTGTTGTTATAACAATCATCATTCATTAATAATCAACTTTTAATCTGAAATTATTGGTAAGTGAGTGCAGTTGTATGGCACCATGTATACAATATAATGTATTAATCACAACAGCGAATAGTTCCTCACCTTGAACAGGAAGATCTTACTGGTGGGGTCTTTCAGGGACATTTCAAGTTCAAACTCTGCTCCTCCGTCGTCTTTCATCTCAATGGGCTTGAGGTTGCATAGTCTTTCAACTACCTGTCATGTAAAAATGAAAACCCAAATAAAATGCTTTGGCATACAAATATGGTCATAATCAGTGTTTCTCTTCCATTTCTGGTATGTATGACTCGGGCTGTAGATATTTGATGATGTATATATAATCAATAAATAAAACATGACTTTCAGATGTACAAATGGGGGTCACAGGCCAACAAAGTTTTAGAACCAAAGAACATCATGAAATCCACGAACCTGAGCTTGCTCTTCCTCACGTTCCTTTTTCTTCTGGTTCAGTTTCCTCAACATGCCACGGTAGTCCGTCACTCCATACTCGGAGCAGACATTCTCATAGTCCTTCTTGTCAGCACTCATCAGCAGTTCCCAGAACTTGTCATCAATCTCTTTCTTCTCCTGTTTTGGCTCATCAACCCTTTCAGAAAAAAATACATTTTATATGAATTGCATGGATTTGTCCTCACTCATGGTAGCTGTACAACCAGGTTATTACTTACCTGGTTTTCAAATTCTTTTTGAAATCCTCTGGCATTTCCCGAATAGCTACAACAAAATCAATAGTGTGGTTAAAATCATATGATTCTCTGTGTATGATTCCAAACTAAAGTTTAGGACGGTTTACCTGTCCTGGATTGTTGCAAGGCTTTATTCTTCTTGTACCCAACTAAAAGGAGAATAAACAGAATAAACAAATAATAATACTAGAATGATGAGCATTAGCTCTTCATACAGAAGACACACTGCCTAGACATGCTGTTGAAACTTCTCACCTTCAATAACATTGAGGGTAGCCGTGACAACAGCTTTTCCATATTCATTTGTGGCGAGGCATTTATAGGTGTCTGAGTGTTCTCCTGATACGTCCGGTATCTACTTAAATGGACCAAAATCATGATTATTATTATCCGTGAGGCAGATAATTCTGTATTTATTCTGTACATTACAACTCGCAATGTGTAACATTTCATACTTTTTGTTCAAAATGATATCTTGAAGAATAGAAACTAATTTCAGCAACAGTTCAATCAACCAGCATTTTTTTTTCTCTCTAAATCAATTAATTCTGTGGGGGAAAAGGGTAAGAAAATTGACATTTGAACAACCGTGATGGCTGCCAATAAAAACTTTAACTGTGCAGCTTGGTCGTTGGTGGAAAAACTGGCTCACCTGCAGCTGGTGTTCCCCCGAATGCGAGTCAAAAATGATTTTGTACATTTCTGGATCGGTTACTTCGCCATTGTTCCTCATCCATGCTACAGTAGGTGTTGGGTTACCAATAATAATTGCTTTGAACACAGCCAATTTCCCTAAGAAAAACAAAGTTATTATTAATAAGTTTAATAAGTAAGTAATACGTTTTTATTATAAAAAAACGTATTAATCACATACCCATTTTGTGCAATAAGTGTATTATTAAATACACAAGGTATTATTATTATTATTATTATTATTATTATTATTATTGTTGTTATAATAATAATAATAATAATACTAATAATAATAATAACTGACATGCTTTTGCTTTGCAAAAAACATAACAAAACTACAAATCTGTAAAAAACATAAGATGGTATGAACACCATAGAGCTAAGAAACAGATGTGCAGTATATGTAAGCTGACGGAAGTACTGTGCAGATGATTGGCGCAGTGGGTACCATACCTTCTTGGATGGTCAGTGCAATGGGTTTGCGGGTAAAGTCCGGGGTGGACATCCTCTCAGGTAGTTGCTCTACAAACTGGGTGATCATCACCCCGGGCACCTTGGACCTCTTTTTAATCCTCACTGTTGGAAATAAATCAGCAATCAATAATGAACAATAATATGTTATTAGTGACATGTTACAGCTATTAATTATCATGGATTCATAGATTGATAAATACTTTATTTCTCCCAAAGGAAATTAAAGGGAAAAAAATTCAATTCATCTATGAATCTATGAATAATTAATATCTATTCATATTTATATGAACCAGTCAACAGCTGAAATATATGGTCTTTGTTTAACTCACCCTGCCCTGGAGCGGTTGGCTCCTCCTCCTTTGTTTTGCGTATCTTAAACATGTTTGCTTTTCAGATTCTGATAATTACAAATATTCATAGTGTTAATGTATTTCAGAAACACTCAATCTATTATAATATCAGAAGTCCAAATGCACTTTCCACTAATAATCTTACACCAAACTGACACTGAAAATATAATTGTAGTGATGGAATAAGGATTGATCCTTTGACTTATGGACCTGGACCCAAATTTTGGCAGGCGTTTAGAAAGCTCAGGAAGACTAAACTGCTATTTCAGTTTCCATATTTCAGTGTCCCCTCCATGTTACTTAAATGGGATTGGTGTCACTCATTCCTTATTTTGCTGTCATGTTATGTTCAACAATGGAACTTTTAGCAAATAAATAATATACATATACACTCAATATAATAATATAAATAGCAGTTTTAGTTGATTTAAAAAATATCCCAATACAATTGCGATTAAAAATACATACATTAAAATACATAAATGACATCAACTTGT
>OMNS01000329.1:0-14406 GCA_900303225.1 Laemonema laureysi | reverse complement strand
AATATTTTGGATATAAATGTATTTTGAAAAACAGGATATATTAATATATCAATACATAATAAAGTATATTACATGTATAAGTAGTATGAATGCATCAGTAATCTTACATATTAACATACATTATACATTATAATATTAATGTTTAAGACATTAAGATATGTAGTATTTCATGAAATCCAAAATGGTAAATTACAATTCCAAAAAGGTCAAATACCCTCCCCTCTCTCTTCCTCAAGGTTTTCCATTAACCTCGCCTACTTGTGTGTCGTCTTCAACATCGCCAACCTGGGCCTGAACATCTTTCTCACCCAGTTCATGTTCGGTCTCACCGAGATGCCCGCTCACATCCTCTGTATTTGGCTGCTGGAGATACGGGGGAGGAAGGTCTCCCTGGTGTCCACGGTTCTCCTTGGTGGGTTCTTCTGCTTCATAGTCATCACGGTTCCCAGAGGTACGGGGAAGGGGTGGCGGCGGTGCAATTGAATCCAAAATAAACAGGTGTACTGATGTTTTCGACTGATGTTTGTCACATGTTGTTACATCATAGACCAAGCGCTCCTTGTTGGCATCTTGGTCATCACAGGGCAGTTCTTCCTGATCTGGGGGATGTCCATATGTAATATTTATATTCAGGAGCTGTTTCCCATATCCATAAGGTAGGCCTTGATATATATATATATATATATATTATAATTATTTTTGTCAAATATATTTTGTTGATCATAGTTATTATTATTAAATGTAATTGAATAATTAGAAGAAAAAAGTTAGGGTTAGGGTTAGGGTTAGATGTTTATGAACAACATATTTGCGGGAAGAAAATCCTAGCGTGTTTTGTCGGTTTCAGACAAACAGCTACAGGGCTCTCCACCGTGGTGATGAGGCTGGCGGGGCTGTTGTCCCCGCTGCTCAACCTGCTGGCGGTGTACCACTGGACCATACCCATCATAGTATTCAGCAGCCTCGCCCTGGTGGGTGGAGCCCTCACCTTCCTGCTCCCAGAGACCTGGGGCGTAGACCTGCCCGACTTCCTCGACCAGGTGGAGGTGAACAAAGAGGGCAAACAGAAGAGCGACGACGCCTTGTTTCAAAAGGCCAAGACCAAGATGTAGTACAATTGTGCGTCAATGTTTGAATGTTTCACTTTGTTTAAGGGCAGATTAGTCATTACAAGGCATTTGAAAAAAAAACCTCATTCATTAAAGATTGGACGCTTATTGTGTACAATAACCTTAACTTGAAGTAGGGATTATGTAACCTTTTGACGACACAGTGTTATTTCCAAATATAGATTAAAGTATAGTAAGTAACCAAGAACAAAACCTTGAATGAAAGTAACAATTATTAATATTGATTAATTATCTTTCCTTGTAACCAGGTAATGGTTGACACTTAAGCTTTGTTATCCAAACGTAATACCATGAAGTAAACGTTCACCATATTACAGCCTTCAGATCAATTTAATCTGGCCCGCAAATTATTTATTTATTACAACATAACATAACATAACACATTAATTTAATTAATTTATAATGTATCATTTAGATTTCATTGTAAATTTAAATAATACATTTTTTCATTATGGTATGATTCTCTCATTTGGCACTATTAATCTCATGAAAATTAATTAATTTTCTGAAACCTTGTATATGAATAATTAAAAATGTACATTTCATTTACATTCAACTGCATGACACATTAGTTTCCTGAGTCGACGGTTGGCTATCCATTTCATTGAACACCTGTGTAATTCGGTGAAGCATTAACACATAACTGATATCACCCAAACAAGTCCTCCATCCAGCTATTGCTCGCGGCAGGAGTTCCTGTTTTTTGTTTGGCACAACTGCCAAGATCACCCAAAAAGTCTGTTACTGTATTTGTGTCACTTATTAATTGGTTTCCTGTGTCTAGTGTTAGAATTTCACCCCCCATAAAAAGGTTGCTTTGTACTGGTTGGGCTGTAATAGATGAGGAATCTAAATCTAGAATGTCGCTTGTTGTACCAGAGCTGGTTGCACTGGGCAGCTGGAGTGTAAAAATATCTGCACCATTTGCGGAGGTGTCGCTAATCCCAAAAATATCATCTGAAAGCTGGAAGCCGGCAGAGGCTTCAGGAATACACTGATTGAAGACATTGCCCTCTGGTGGTGCAGAAAGAGCACTGTTCCCCAAACTGAAGACATCAAAGTCGACATCCGGTTGTCCTGTCTGAGAGTTTGAACCAAAACTCCAAGGATCTGTGATGGCGGGCCTTTCATGCCCAGCTACAGGTGTGGGATCAGGGCCTACGAAGGGTTGAACTATGATGCTGCTGGAGACCTCTTTGTTTTCAGCTGTGTTGTGTTGATACATCTCAAACGGGTCAGTGAATTCAGCGGGAGTATCGTTGGTAAAATTGCCGTGGTTCAAAGAGAAGCCGAACATGTCATCGGTGGTGGTGGTGGAGGTAATAATCTGCTTGGTGTCTGATGAACCGAAAGGATCTCCAGTTTCCTGAGGAGTCACATGGTCCACATTGGAAGGTGATCCATCACAAAGGGGTCCTCCCGCAAACTCTGGTACATCAACTACTTGACTTTGCGGGATAGGGACAGATATATGTGTATCACTTGGACTGATGAATGATTGGTCAGGCCCAGAACTGGAAAAGTCATCTAAAATGCCTTGAGGTTCCTCCTGAAAGGGGTCATCTGAAATGGACTGGCCAATAGACACATGGGGATCTTTTATCATCTCTTGCCCAATGGTAGAGGTACTATGAGAGACTGACATGTCATGTTCAATCAGACATGGATCCAATGTTTCACAGCTGTGTTGATTTGACTGTGGATTATCAAATAGGTTTGTATTGTCAGTATGTTCTGCACTGGTAATGTTTGGTTTTCCTCCACTGGCATCTTCAGCAACAAACAAATCAACTGTTTCACGGCTTTGTGGATCGTCAGATAGATTTATATTATCAGTAGGCCTATTGTCTACACTGCCATCTTCAAGAGTGAGTATTTGACTGCTTTGTGGATTTGATGATGGGTTGTCAAATACGTTTATATTATCAGTAGGCCTATTGTCTACACTGGCATCTTCAAGAGTGAGTATTTGACTGCTTTGTGGATTTGATGGTGGGTTGTCAAATAGGTTTATATTATCAGTATGTCTATTGTCTACACTGGCATCTTCAAGAGTGACTGTTTGACTGCTTTGTGGATTTGATGGTGGGTTGTCAAATAGGTTTATATTATCAGTATGTTCTGCATTGGCAATGAAGGGTGGAGGTGTTACATTTGGCTTTCCTCCACTGGCATCTTCAGGAGCAAACAGATCACCTGTTTCAGTGGTTTGTGGATGGTCAAATGGGTTTGTATTATTGGTATTTTCTGCACTGGTAATGTGTGGTGAAGATATTAAGTTCGTTTTTTCCCCACTGACATCTTCAATTTCACTGCTTTGTGGATTGGCAAATAGGTCACTGGCATTTTCAACAACAGAAAGGTGAATTGTCTCCTGGCTCTGTGGATTTGATCGTGCATCATCAAGTAGGTTTATACTATCAGTATTTTCTGCACTGGAAATATGTGCCGGAGCTGTTAAGTTAGTTTTTTCTCCACTGGCAACTTGAGTAACTGAAAGATCAACAGTCTCATGTGAGACCACCATGTTTTGTTCAAGAGATTCTTCAACTGTTTCACTTTGTGGATTAGCAAATAGGTTTGTATTATCTGTATGTTCTACACTAGTCATGTGTGGAGGAAATGTTAGATTTGTTTTTTCCCCACTGGTATGTTCAACGGCAAAAATATCAACTGTTTGTGGATTTGACTGTGGATTGACATGTAGATTTGTACTATCGGCATGTTCTGGGCTGGCACTATGTGCTGGAGATGTAACGTCTGATTGGTTATCAGCTGTGATTTCGCTACTTGGTGATTTGAGTGGTGGGAGCACCTCTGTGATGTCAAATGAATTCTGAGCAGTAGCATGTGTATCCTCCATCATCTCCTTCACTGCTTCCTGTTCAAAGAGTGATTCATCCTTTACAGTTTCTTTTGTCATTCCTTGGTCCTTGCCTGTGGATTTGTCTTCTGCTTGAATGGCTTCGTTTCTTTCTTCTACTTTCGGTGACTTGGTGTGTTCGATCCTCTTCTCTGATGACGACTGGAAGAATTTCCCCAGGATTCCACCAGTTTTGCTCTCGGTCTTCTTGTGGTCTTTAGGATCTCTGTTGCTCGCACTTTCACTTCCACTTCCACTTGACGTGAAAAGTTTAGACAGAGGACTCTTTCCCTTGGACCAAGAACCCCTTTTTATGGTCTTCTTGTCATTTGGTTTAGCAGGAGAAGCTTTCAGAGAATTTGATTTCTGAATGACAGTCTTCATGCCTGCGGCAGTTTCCTGCAGCAGAGTTCCTTTTTCGGTCTCAGATGTGTTATTTTCTGAAGTCCTCTCTTTGCTTTGCAAATGTTCTTGTTGGTGTTCCATTTTGGTTTGTTTGGCTGAATCACTGTGACATACAGATATATCTTCTGTATCATCTAATATCTTGGCCGTCTCTTGGGCAGTCACTTCTGTCTCATCATTGGTTGAATGGACAATCACATTATCTGCCTGCGATTCGAGGTGAACGGCCTTCTCATGCAGTTGGTTCAAACTGGTATGAAGGACTTCCTCCTTCTTTGGGATCTCTTGACGAGCTTCCATATGGACAAGCTCTTGTTCTAAAGTGTTGTTTGCCTTTTCATCATGTTCATATTCATAAGGGTTTTTAATTATCTCACTGTCTGCCTGATCTTTGTTGGACTCAGATGCCACATGTTTAGGTTCCATTGATGATCTCACATCAGACATTGGTTTTCTGGTGTAAACATCGGATGTATCAATTAAATTCTGCTGACTGAATTCAGAAATGTCTTCTTCTTCTGAACTCAGCTCTGAGGGTGACTGGTCGCTTTGATCAACATCTGGGGCAAACCGCACGGATTTCTTAGTTTTACTGGGAGTCGTTTTCTGGCCTTCAGTCGTAGAATTATTAATGTTTATGGTGGTAGCCTGTTTATTTGAAAGTGTCCATGAATTAGTTTCCTTCAGCTGCAGTTTATCAGGCAGCTTAACATGCTGTGCTCGTATTGGTTCCTTGACACCTGAAGCTGAGGACCTTCTTTCACCCTCTGTTTTCTTGAGTTGTCCTCTAGCCATTTTCAATTCATTCTTCTCAGCGTCATATTTTGAGGTCACATTAGCATGCGGTAATGCAGTGGTTTTTCCATTTTCTGGTATTTGACTTCTACCAGACGTTAAATTCAAGCGCTGTGCGACATCAGCCATTGTGAGTTTTTTCTCCGGGGGCCAAATGATCTTCTTCTTGTCCCTAATATCAAAGGGTTGCTTTGTGCCCGATTCATTATTGGAGCCTGACTTGGTGGCTGAAACGTTAGCATTGGACTCGGCCACATTTGACCTCGACTGTGTTGTTTTGGGGACGCTCTTGGCATCGGGTTCATCTGAGTTTTTCTGAAGCCAACGGTCTTTGTGTTGCTTGTGTCCGAAGCCCTCATCATAGTTTCCCTTCGTTTTGAATAGTTGCTGGTAGTGAAAGATGCAATAGAACTCTCCGTAAAGAGACGAGTAGTTGTGCAAGCTGCAATTAAATAAAGACATAGTCTGTTGTGGTGAGAATGTATGAATTTTAAATCTGATCAATCAGGAATGATTTGATTTAAAGATTTGATTGACGATTGAGTTGTCACTTGAGTGGTTCAGACGTAACACAATTATTTATGGATTTACAATAGACACATTACTTGAATTTGTTCACATGGTAATTCACACATAACGTTTACATCAGCTAATAATAATAAAAATATAGAATAATCATTAGGGAATCGATAAATACTAAATGAATTTGAATTGATTTACAGTAGACGTATTTACAGTGGCTTATTTGATTTCGACTTGACGTGTATTATATGTTAAGATGTCTCACCTCAGTTTCTTTTTACAGTGTTTACAGCAGAAACACTTATTGTGCAGGATAAGTTTATTGGCCACCATTTTCTCCATTGGGTAGACTGGTGTCAAACAGGCCGAACACATTTCCTTGGCAGGAAGCTGGAACTTTAGGGACAACAACCTCTGTTTAGCTACATTCCAATCATATAAAAATAACTTACACTTACACACCCACATTTGATACTATTTGTGAGGCACTTTATTCCATTGCATTGCGTACACTCTAACCATTGTTTGGCTTGGTTTGTTCGTCAAATATTAACCTATTAAATGGGTGTGTTTGATATTTGTTTGATTAGTGACACTGTTTCCACAAACTTCCATTCAGGGTTAGTGGTAATTATTGATAATCCTGTTCTATAAAGCTTGATTGTGTCAGTAATCATAATAATATTATATAATATATTATAATATAATAATATATATTCCTTTCATAACATTATTGTTTTATAGTACTGTGGTAGTAACCCAATCCAATGATTTATTGGTGTTGTAAACTAAAAACTAAAAAACTAACAAAAAACAGGCAGATTTCTTTTAGTCACTTGACACATTTATTTGACAACAATAGGACACATCCGCTGTTTTAAAATGATTCAATTAAAAAAAAGAAGAAAAAAAAGACAACAGTTTTCTATATAATTGTGGTATAAAATAATTCATGGACATAAGTTAACATTGTAATGCTTTCATTCGAAGAGGAATAATTCATATGACATTTATGTTTAAAGATTGCATAACATATATTATTAAAGAAAAAGTGGCGCTTCTAGTGCTTTTCTGTTGGTTGGCTAAATGTTACAAAGACCGTCCCTTCCTCTTTTGTATTGTTCAGCACATTCTCCGAAAATTTGCGATCACTTCTTCGCATCAACGGGGAGGTCATGACTTCATATCTTGCAGGGCTGCCCACAACGTCGAACAGCGCAGAGGCTTTGCTGTTCGACTGTTTGGTGACAACTGTGGATGTCTTGGAGGAAACAAATGAATTGCCAAAACCATCAGTTTCTTCATATGTTTCGCTGACAGTTTTGGTACCGATTATTCCAGTGGGAGGTTCTGGAATAGTCTTCACTTCCAAGACACTGACCTTGCGTCTGGGTGTAGCGGGGCTTTGGAAGTGGTTTGACGTCTGGCTGAGATCACCGTTTGAGTTTCCCTCCACTTTAGGCTTGAATGTTGACATTGGTGACTTTGGTTGTTCAGCCTGCTTTCTGGCAGCAGAATGAATGGAGATGAATGACGGGGAGGATGGAGCACTGCTTTGTCTAATAAGGGGTTTACGGCGCACTTGGTTGGAAGTGCCATCGGTTTGTTTTGGAGGGCTTGCAGCATTATCTTTCTCAACCACTTCACCCGTCTCTTTGTTTAGCTCGGGTTTAGCTTTGCTGGACACGATGCTGATTTTCCTGATGTTGTTGGAAGGCTGGAAACTTTGTTCAGATTTCAAAGATTCATCAAACAGTCCTGATAACCCTGCAATGTCGGCTTCAGATTTTAGATTGGAGACTGAGTATAAGGCCTTTTTAATGGCCTCCTCAATGTCAAGGAGCTTGGCCAACGTTTGGTCTTTCAGGTCCATTATGTCCTTGCTTGCTTTTTCCAGATCTTCGAATGCCGTCTCCACGGAGGAAGTGCTCTCCAGGTCATCGTCATACGTTTCCATTTCAACCTTCTTCTCCTCCTTCCAGTTCTTTTTCCTGATGGTTTTGCTTGGCGTGGCGATCCAGGCAGGAACATTCTCAAATAACATCTTCATAGAGCCAACGTCTACATCGCTGGTATCGCCCTCCATCTCTTGCACTTGGGAAAGGATTATCTTAAGCTCCTCTCGTTTTCTTAAATTTTCAAAGATCTCCATCGCTGCCTTCACGTTTCCTGTCATAATCTCCTCTTTGTGGACGGAGAGCCTCTGCCGTCGCTGATCCTCAGTCTCCTTTGCTTTCTTTTTCCTGAAAACAACTTTCTCTTCTGGCTTAGTTTGTTGTTCATCATTCGGGGCATTTGGCTGGACAGCACATGTATCTGTTGGAGTGTTGACAGCTTTCCACTGTAAATGATTGTTGCACTGGTCGGGTGAAACGTCAACCATTGATTTTTCTTTGACTGCAGTACTTTTTGTGGTCTGCCTTTCTTGCCCAATGATATCATTAACTACTTTTACCTTCTTGGCTAAAACAGGAGCAGACACATGATTTTCCCTCTCTCTTCTCCCAAAGTTCTGGAGAGCCGTCTGAAAGCCAACATTAATTTCATCCCTACCTTCTTCTGCATACCTCTCTATACTTTTCTGGATCTCCTCCGCTGCATTTATTTTCTGTACAACATTTTTGTCCATTTGAATTTCCGTCATTCCTGAACTTAATGATTCCGTGTCAGTTTGACTCAGGATTTCCTTCTTAGGTTCTACTTCAATTCCTTTGGCCTCAGTTTCAACAGAGCTCTCCATTGCCTTGTCGATAGACTTCTGATCACATGTGTCCTGTGTGGCCTGTCTGTTAGGGTATATTACGCCATGTTTTCTGGTTCTTTGTGGGTTATGTGACGATATGGTTGAAGACTGAATACTGTGCTTGGTGTTTAGTGAAATAACGGGGCTTTGTTCACCATTGGTGCAAGACACTTCAAGCGCAGGTGGTGGCGGCATGCTCTGTGTTGACTTTGTCCATTGTGGCTTTGGTGCGAGAGTTGGCTTCTGGCCATGTGGTTTCTCACATGCCTTTTGAGGGAGTTGGGGTAGTGTTTTGTCTTCACAGCGATAAGATGTGGGGTTTCCATTTAGGATTGCTACAGGGTTTGCGATTGTTGTATTCTGTCTTGAAACAGATGGTGGCTCCTCGAAAGTTACTGAAATCGAAGGAGACAGTTCAGTGTCAGAGGGAGGCATGGATACAACAACACCCTGCTTCTTAACAATCTTGCTGCTTCCTGGACAACCTCTGCCTGAATTCCTGTATATCATTGCTGCTTTATAGTCTCCCTTTGTTACATTAACACTAGACCTCTCGAGAGACTGCAGAGCCAACTGCATGTTACCTCTTACAATATCCTCCTTCTCTGGGAGCTTGTGCTCCATCGCTGCACTCTGCAGTGACATAATCGTTGCCTTCACATCTCCTTTAAAAACCTCAGTTTCTGCCTCTTCTTCTGATGTCTGAACATCACACTGAAGTTCTAGAGGGCGAGATGGCGAGTCTTTGGCACAACAATTCGCCCTAACTGCACTTTTTGACACTTCACTCTGTTTACAAGACTGAAATGCATCATGGCCTTTCTGGCTTTTCGTGGCTTCACTGACCTTTTGGTAAGTTGTTCTGATCTGCTGGCATCTGGAGGACGAGTGCGTCTCTGTAACTGTTGAGGAGCTCTGCTCTTGTGCTGAGACTTTCACGTTGTATATTTTTCCTGGGACAATAGTTCCGCGCTCCATTTGCATACTTTGGCTCTTCGCCATTTCAAGGGATCTTTTGGCTGCTTTCACATCCCCGGAAACAATTTCTTCTTTCTGCGTTTGACCTTCATCCATTTCAGGGCCTTGTGTTGACAGGTCCATGTCATAGATGGTTCCGGGTTTGATGGCCTCACGCTCCACATGCATGCTCTGTTGCTTTGCTCGTTCCAAAGACTGCATGGTTGCCTTGATATCACCAGCCACCACCTCTTCTTTTTCCACCATCATTGTTTGCTTCACCGCCAGTTGCTGCTTTGCTGTCGCGATATCGCCAGGGATGATGTCCTCTTTCGCGATAGCAGTGTCGACATCGTGGGCACAATCTGATGAGAACACCTTTTTGGCGTTCTGTACGTCCCCCGGCAGCACATCACAAATGGTCCGCTCCACCTGGTCTTTCTGCTGATACAGACTTCTCTGAGCTTCCTTGATATCTCCCCTCAATATTTCAATGTGTTCCCTGGCCGAAGAGCTTTGGTCTTCTTCCAAAGGCTCCGTCTGAAGACTCTTCAGGTACTGAAGGTCTCCTCTCTCAATGCAACTTTTGTACAAGTTCACATTCCCCTTTTCATTCTCATCTATTCTACATGACGATGCAGTCCTTTGACTACTGGAAGTTGCGATGAGATCTCCGATGGTGGACTTTATGCCTCTCCATTCTATGTCTTGACTTTCGGTTTTGGTTTCACAGTGGTGAACTAGAGAGTAAACGGTCATCTCTGCATGTCCCCCGACACACTCTTGCATTACGATCCCCTTTTTCAAAGACTTGGTGTGAATAAGTACGCTTTCAATCATCTGGGCAATGTTTACTATTCTTTGATCTCCATCTGGATTGGTGGCTCCTGTCGGCTGATTGACAGGAAGTTCTACCACCGTGGTGTTCACGTCCCCTTTCTCCATCTCTCTGATGAGAATGATCTGAGGCTTAAGTGTTGGTTTGCATAATAGCTGGAGCATGATGTTCCTGATGTTTCCCTCAATAACCTCCTCATTCTGTATTTGTACACCCTTTTCGCTCGCAAGTTGATACTTGGCCATGGTCACATTCCTGACCTCACTTGCTTCAATTATAATGCCGCTAGAGTGAAGGTAGGTCAGCTCGTGGAGACGGGTGAGGGTGTCGGCGACGCTGTTGATTGTGATTTTGTCTAGCGGGGTGGTTTCAAAAAGCCAAGTGGTGCTCTTCACGTCAGCCTTCGGTCTGTCTTCCTCAACGCTGGGCACTAGGGTATCATCAGCCTCCTTGATCTTGTCCAGGGGCTGTGATTCAAACAGAAATGTGCTACGTTTCACATCTCCTTTCCACTTGTCCTCTCTTTGGACAGTATTTACTGTGCATTGCTCCTCGGCTTCACCTTTGAGACTGTCGATGGGTTGGTTCTCAAAGAGCCAGGTGGAGGTTCTGACGTCACCTTGCTGGACATCCGTAACACTAACCATTCGAACATAATTCTTGTGGGTAGCCTGGTCTGATTCGAAGATCTGCTTGTTAAGCTGCACATTATTTCTAACAATGTCCTCTACGACCGGGACAGCGGGTGTGTCTGGGCTGGTGAAGGAGTCTAGTGGCTGCGTCTCAAATTTCCATCTGGCCGATTTCACATCTCCTTTCTTGACATCTTCTTGGGTGACAGCTCGAATCACATAAATCTCATTATCTGCCTTGATGGCGTCAAGGGGCTTTGTTTCGAACATCCATCTTGCTCCCCTTACGTCGCTACTCACAATCTCCTCTTTCTTCACAGTGGTTACCTCGTGAAACTGGCCCTCCTTGTCTCTGATGGCGTAAAGTGGCTGAGACTCAAACATCATGGTGCTGGATTTGACGTCAACATTGCTCTCGGGCTTTTCCACACAGGGGGACTTCTTTTCGAAAGGCTGATTGTGGATCTTGTCCAAAGAGAAGGTCTCAAATACAAACTTCTTATTGGTTACATCGCCACCCTCGACTTCACTGACTCTCTGCATGTCTGCTTGAACCTCGTCTTTCTCATTTATCATGTTAATGGGACGGTTCTCAAACATCCAGGTGAACTTATGCACGGATCCCTCCGGAATGTGCTCGCCCTGATCCTGTGCATCGGATGCCGTCACCATCTCTGAACCTATTTCGTCAAGGGAGCGGGATTCAAAAAGTTCTTTAACTCGTGAGACATCTCCAGACTGAACATCCACCTGGCTAATGTATCGGGCATCCCCTTCTGTATTGGTGTCCTTCCGGATTCTATCTAAAGTCTCCGTCTCAAAGAGTCGCTTCACAGTTTTGACCCCGACCTCGGGTTTAACAGAGTCCTGTGCCGTGACGCATAACTTTAAACTTTGCTCCTCGCTGTCCTTGATGCTGGCCAGAGGTTGTGATTCAAAGAGCCAAGTGAAGGATTTGACGTTGGTGTTCTCTATGGCATCTTTGTCGTTCACTTTTTCCGATTTGTCATACAGAATGTCCATTGGCTGTGTCTCAAATAACCATCTACAGGTCTTAACGTCACCTTTCTGAAGCTGCTCTGCTTTGGTAGTGGACTTGGCCTCTGTTTGATTGAATTTGGAATGGATTCCATCGATAGTTTGGGTCTCAAAAAGCCATTTGGCCATGTTGACATCTGCTGAATCGACTTCTCGAGTAATACCTTTAATGACTTCGACATTTTCTTTTCCCTCTGTAAACTGGTCAAGGGGTTTGGTATTGAACATCCACTTGTAGTTTTGGACGTTGCCTTTGATTAACTCTTCTCGGCTAACTGTTGTGACCTCGTGGAGATTGCCCGAGGAGTCCTTGATAGCATATAAGGGAGTTGTCTCAAACAATGCTTTGTTGCCCTTCACATTTCCTGCTGTGATATTAATTTCCCTTAAGTCAATTTTCTCCTCGCTGTGAGTAATGTTGCTGAGAGGAATTGTCTCGAAAAGGTGTTTGAATGATTTCACATCACCCTTCTCAATCTCTTGTTCCTTGACTAAGATACTTTTTGCAGTGCTGTAGTTTTCAAACATCTGCTTTGTGCCTTTTACTGCTCCTTGTTCATCAGCAGAGAGGGTAATTTTTTGCAAATGTCCGACCTCTAAGCTCTCACTGAGGGTGTCCATGGGCTGAGTTTCAAACAGCCAAAGAGAAGTCTTGACATCTCCCCCAAGTACTTCCTCCTTTTCTGAATTCCTCTCAGCGGACTCTCCTTTTAGCATCGCCAGTGGCTGGGTCTCGAAAAGTTTCTTTGTCTCCCCAACATCAGCCTCTCCTCGGTTTTCTACTGCAGTTCCTTCAAACACTCCAACCTGTTCCTTGCCTTCTTGTATCATGCCGAGCGGCTGTGTTTCAAACATCCATCTCTTGCTGTCAACACCTCCCCTCTGGCCTTCTTCCAGTGAGATACCCCGGATCATTTTAACTCCTTCTGTCCCCTTGTTGATGGTGTCCAGTGGCTGGGTTTCAAACAGCCACCGTGCGGTGCTGGTGCTGCCGGTTTTGGTCTCCTCTCTGCAGATGGACCTGACCTTGTGCATGTTTCCGCTGTTGTCCCTGATGGCACAGCATGGATCCGCTTGGAAAAGCTTAACAGTCTTCTGGATGTCACCCTTTTGCTCCTGGAGCTCAGACTTCAGTTTCAAGAAGCTGTAGTCCTCGATGGAGTTGCAGCGACCCAGGTCGGTCAGCGTCTTGGACTCAAACAGCAGCCGCGCCCCTCTCACATCGCCTCTCTCGACAGGTTCTTTTAAGACGGTCTCAACCAGTTCACCCTCCTCTGCTTTTAGTTTGTTAAGCGCATCCATAGGCTGAGTTTCAAACAGCCACGTTGATGTTCTCACATCCCCTCGGACAGAGGTCTGCCTTCTGGCAAAGGCACTTTGTGGGGCACCGTCGACTTGCTGGAACACGGAGGAGGTGCCTCTGACATCTCCGCCCTTGAGTTCTTCTTCGTCCAGCAGTTTTCTGGTCGTGTGGGGATCGCCGATGTTGTCCAGAGTCCAGTTTTCAAAGATCCACCTCATGGACTGCACTTCAGCCTGGTAACCGGCATCTGCAGCCTCCATGGAGTCAGAGTGGATGGCCTCCACAAGCTCATCGTCCACAATGTCGTTCAGGTTCTCCCGTAGTTCAGGGTGGATGTGCTTGAAGAGCCTCTTCAGCTCGTTCTTCTGTTGTTGCTGGTAGAAGGTTGAGAAGGTTTCCTTGGGTGGGGGCACTGGGAGGCCGGCAAGAGATGAACACCCTTCATAGTCCAGGGGTCGGGGAGGGATGGGTGGAGGTGGAGGAGGTGGCAGGTCATCGTCATCATGAGATGTTCCTGAAACTGTGACTTGTTTGGTTACGTCGGCCATCTTGAAATTGAAAAGAAATAGGAGATCATGTTAATTCCCATGTTTGTTCGTCAAAGTTGTATGGTTGAATATATGAAAAGCGTTACATTAGCATGCATGAAGCGAATTAAGCTGTACTTTACCTTGTGCTTTGCTTGCTTGCTTTCATGTTTTGCACACCACACAGCATCCTCTATTTAGCCAACGTTAGCAACACTTCATAGCCGTTAGTAGATATCGCACAAATGTACATTTAAGTCACTCTCTGTGGTCTGGACACATCGTGGTTAGTGTGTCATGTGTTTTTACGATGATTATCTTCATTCAGAGATGAAAAGATGATCTATTTTTTAGTAAGTTATTTGCATTGTATTGAGTTGCCTTTATTTGATATAATTGTATGATCTTGTTGGTCTAGGGAGGAATCGTTTATATTACGTATTTTCCTTTATATTATTCTCTCTTATTTACTTAATATTAAGCCAATGAGGGCAAATAAGATTAGATTAGATCTCACTGAATGAATGATGTTTACATCTTATGTTGAAATGTTTAAAACAATATTGAGGAAAGAGTGGAAAGAGTGGGTTATTATTGAGCAAACTGCACAGAACACAGCACAACAACACACGTATGTTAGTATTTATCATATT